>CM021101.1:369424667-369439622 GCA_007115665.2 Sequoiadendron giganteum | reverse complement strand
GGTCCTCACTATGTTGTGACCAACTTGTGTTGGTGTGCAATAATATTTATTCATGTATTGAGACCGACAATTGTAATTCATTATTTATTTTTGGCTGATAGAGTAGTTGATGTAAATCTGTGTGGTAGATATATAAGAGTGATTGTTTACTCATTTTGAAGTGTGCTCAAAGTTTGATCAAGGTGTTCTTAGTATGTACAAGTGATTTACATGTGTGAATAAAGATTAAATCATTCAAAAGTAGAGAAGAGTGTGAAAGAGATTGAGCAGAGTGTGAAAGAGATTGAACAAAGTGTGAAAGAGATTGAGCAGAGTGTGGAAGAGTGTGTAGAAGTTTTTGTATCCCTAACTGGAACTATAATCAGGCTTTTGTAGAAGCTAATTTCTTAGTTCAAACTCATCAGATGGATTTAATTTAATTATTTTATGTAAGGCAGTGAGCCTTCCTCTGAGCAGTGTGCTCTAGGCAGTGTGCCTGAAATGCAAGTGCATTCCTTATTCATTCTTCATTATACTTCTAACAAGATATAATCTTGTGGACTAGCATCTACCATTGTTTTTCCCCTAACAAGGTTTCCATGTATAAAATCTTGGTGTTCATGTGTCTCTGATGTGTTATTGATTTATTCTTGCACTATTAATTATCAGATCTAATATTTAAGGTTGATTAATGTTGAATAATTTGATTTTGGTAACAACTGATTTACCCCCCTCTCAGTTGTCTATCCTTGTTTTCCCAAAAATTGGTATCAGAGCTAGTTCCTCTGAAAAATCCTAAAAGCTTGAGGTTATTTGAGATGGCATCATACAAGAAGGATAGTCCCAGATTTGATGGTACAAATTATTCTTTATGGAAAGTCAGAATGGAGTGTCATTTGAAGTTCATTGGAGAACCCTTCTGGAAGATTACACAAAGTACATATACTATTCCTCAGAATCATCCTTCCTCTGAAGATTAGATCGAGCAAGAAAAATCTAATACCAGGGCTATTGAATCATTGTTGAGTGCTTTGACAGATTCGGAGATGATAAATATGTTAGGATTGAAGACTGCATATCAGATCTGGAAAAAGTTGGAAACATTGTATGAAGGAGATGCACTACTGAAAAGTGTTAAGCTACAAAGTCTGAAAGGCAAGTGGGAGGACATGAAGATGAGTGAAGATGAGAACACCCTCTCTTTCTCTCAAAAGATAAATTAATTGGTGATTAGCATTAGATGTGTCGGTGGAACCTTGGATGAAGAAGAAATTGTGGCTAAGATTCTTAGATCTATGCCTCCCTCCTACAAAACAAGAGCTCATGCTATTGACGAACTCATAACAGTGAAAAATGTGACAAGTGACATGCTGATTGGAAAACTTGTTGCCTCTGATTTAAATGAATTTTGTGAATCTACTCCTAAGACTGAGTCTGCATTCAAAGCTACTATATCCAAAAAAAGCCAACAGAGATACAATATGGGAGAGAGTTCTAAAAGGACATTCAAACATGAAGATGAGATGAAAAATATTGAAGATGAAGAAAAATAATTAGAAGAACTAGAAGCATTGATTGTGAAAAGAGAAGCCAAAGGTCATGGTAAGTACAAAGGAAAGTTACCTATCAAATTTTTTTCTTGTAGTAAAATAGGTCATTTTGCATCTAGATATCCTAAAAGAGTTTCTAAGTACAAACCTAAGAAGACTAGATTTCAAAGGAAATGCTATTATGTTGAAGAAGGTGTAACTGATGAAGAATATAATAAAGAAACTAGAAATGAAGATGAATGGGTATTCATTGCTATCAAAGAAAATGGTCAAGTCTCCATAGAATCTACTAGTAATGTGAATGTTGAGAAATCTCTTGCAGAAAAAATTAAAGAAAAGGATGAATGGGTAATTGACAACAGATGCTCACATCATATGACTAGTGACAAGAGCAAGTTTGTAAGCTTGGAAGTCTATGATGGCGGTGTTTTAATATTTGGAGACAACACTTCTGATGTGATTCGTGGTAGAGGCACTATTTCTTTTGGTGGTAAGCACAATATTTATAATGTTCTTTATGTAGAAGGCTTAAAGAATCACTTGTTAAGTGTTGGATAGATGGTAGACAAGGGTTATAATCTTCAATTCAAGGATGGTAAGTACAGAATAAGGGGAAGTTCTGGAAATATGATTGATTCGGGAACAAAGACAAAAGGTAATATCTTTCATTTGAGTGATGCTAGTGGAAGTTTTTTAATTGCTCAGATTGATGTAAGTTGGTTATGGAATAGGAGGTTGTGTCATGTGAACTTTGATAACATTGTCAAGATAAGCTCTACTCAAGCAGTTAGAGATCTTCCTAAGTTAGTGAAGCCTACTAACACTATGTGCAAGGAATGTCAGATGGGAAAGTAGACAATAAATTCTTTCTGGAGCAAACAATATAGCTCTAATGGAGTACTAGATTTGATACATACTAATTTATGTGGTCCATCTAGAATCAGAATTCTACAAGGTGAAAGGTATTTTATGTTGCTCATTGATGATTATTCTAGAATGATATGGGTTGCTTTCTTAAAAGAAAAACATGAAGCATTAGAAAATTTCAAAAGTTTCAAAGCTATGGTAGAAAATGAAATAGGTCAAAAGATCAAATGCCTAAGTTCAGACAGTGGTGGTGAATTCACTTCCCTAGAATTCAATTCTTTCTGTGAAGAGAATGGAATCCAAAGATAGCTATCTGCTCCCCGGAGCCCTCAACAAAATGGAGTTGTTGAAAGAAAGGAACAAAATCATTCTATACACTACTAGAACCATGATGCTGGAAGAAAATATTCCTCATTTCTACTGGAGAGAAGCTATAAGTACTACTGTGTATACCATTAACAAGGTGAATGTCAACAGTAATTCTGGTAAGACACTTTTTGAGCTATGGTTTGGTTATAAGCCTATTGTCAAGCAATTCAAAAAAATTTGAAGCAAATGCTACATCAAGAGAGATGATGATATAGGAAAATTTGATGCTAGAAGTGATGAAGGAATATTTTTGGGTTACTCTACTAAAAGAAAAGCTTACCGGTGATTTAATAAAAGGTTGAAGAAAATGGTTGAAAGTGCAAATGTCAAAGTTGATGAAGATATTGGTAGACCATCCAGATGTAGTGGATATGACTCAGATGATCAATATGATAGTGCTAACAATGGGAATAATGTTCAAACATGAAATCAACTTCAAATTGTTTTGGTGAATCAATGGAATCAAGAGGCAGAGACTAGCAGAAGTACAGAAGAAAGAATACAAGAACAGGAAGTCAAAGAAAATCCTGACTCCCAAGTATGTAAGGAAAAATCACTCTGACAGTTAGATCATAGTAGATAAGAGAAAAGGTGTGCAAACTAGAAGAAGAATTTTAGAAGAATATTGTCTAATTTCCAAAGTTGGGCCTAGTAATATCAATGAAGCATGCAAATATGAATATTAGATGGAATCCATGAAAGAAGAACTAATGCAGATGGAGAAAAATGATACACAGGATCTTGTTCCTAGACCTCAAAACAAAAATATGATTGGAACCAAATGGGTGTTTTGAAATAAGCTAAATGAACAAGGTGAAGTGGTTAGAAACAAAGCAAGACTATTTTGCAAAGGATACTCACAGATGGAAGGTATTGATTTTGAAGAAACCTTTGCCCCTATTGCTAGAATTGAAGCTGTAAGATTATTTCTTGCTTATGCTACTTTCAATAATTACAAAGTCTATCAGATGGATGTAAAGTCCGCATTTCTAAATGGTGAGCTAGAAGAAGAAGTCTATGTTGAACAACTGGATGGATTTCAACTGACTGACAAAGAAAATATTGTATGTCATTTGAAGAAAGCTCTATATCGACTCAAGCAAGCTCCTAGAGCTTGGTATGCTAGATTGGATAAATAATTGTTGAAACTTGGATTCAATAAAGGTACTGCTGACAGCAATCTATATTTCAAGTTGGATCAGATTAAAGAATTGATCATTGAAGTTTTTGTTGATGACATTATTTTTTAAGGTGATGATGATTTGTGTATGAATTTTTTTGATGAAATGAAAAGTGAGTTTGAAATTTCAATGATAGGAGAGCTGAAATTATTTTTAGGATTGCAAATCACTCATTTAGATGATGGAATTTTTGTATCTCAGTCTAAGTATGTGAAAGAGCTACTGAAAAAGTTTGGAATGGAAGATTCAAAGCCAATTGGTACACCTATGGTAACCGGATGCAAACTTACATGGAATGATGATTCTCCTACAACAAATCAAATAAGATACAGGTCAATGATTGGTGGATTACTTTATTTGACTCAGACCAGGCCAAATATAATGAATGTTGTATGCATGGTTGCTAGATATCAAGTTGATCCTAAAGAATCTCATGTGACTGCTTTGAAAAGAATTTCTAGATACCTGAAAGGTACATTTGATCTTGGTCTTTAGTGTCCTAGGGATGATGATGATAGGAAGAGTACTAGTGGTGATGCATTCTTCTTAGGGAAGAAGTTGGTATCTTGGCTAAGCAAAAAGCAGAATTCTATTTCATTGTCTACTACTAAGGCAGAATATATTGTTGTTGCAAATAGTTGTACTCAAGTATTGTGGATGAAGCAAATGTTGAGAGATGTCAGAATTGAGTATGAAGAACCCATTTCCATATTTTGTGACAATTCAAGTGCCATAAATATTTCAAGGAATCTTGTGCTGCATTCAAAAACAAAGCATATATCCATCAAATATCACTTCTTTAGAAATAAAGTAAATGACAAAGAAGTTACACTAGAGTATATACCTGCCAAGGAGAAAATTGTAGACATCTTTACTAAGCCATTGCCTAAGGATACTTTTTGAGTATCTCAGAGGAAAGTTAGGGGTGATTTCCCCTCCTGATCAGAACTAAGAGATGCAGGTCTTTGCATCATTATGTGAATTCATAGCCATATCTTATTTTGGATTGATGTTGTGGTGGTTGCTACTCAAGGGGAGTAGTCAAATGATTCAAATATGTGATCAGAGCATGTGTACATTTTAAATTGATTTCAAAGGGGGATAAGAACAATTTGAAAAAAATGGGAGAAGAAGGAATCAGAAAATGAGTGCACAATCTAAGGGGGAGATTGTTGGAGAAGAGCTAGTTGGGTTGATGGCATTATTTTTCACATCATGTGTTGCCATCAATGCCAAAGGCGAATATTGTTGGATGTTGTGGTTGCATTTTTTATATGTGGTTGTCATTGATGTCAACACTATTAGCATTGATGATTTTGAAGGTTGTATATGTTGAGGATATTGAGAAAATTGTAATAAATATATTGCAGGTAGCTAGTGAAGCTGAGAAGGTCAAAATGTTGGAAATTTGTGAACATTAAGTTTTTTGTGGCATGTACTAAAGGGATTGTTGTTAATTATATCTAGTATGTTTTTTGAAAGTATCAAAGGTACGCATCAAGATTTGAGGAAGTTATGAAGTTCTATGTGTCTACAGTCATTCTATTACTGTAGCAAGTGTTCTTAGAAGAAGAGGATGAAATTTTGGTAATTTCAGTTGTTGTGCATGTACTTGTGACGTTCATGGATGAGTCCTAATCATACTCTATCCTTATTGTACGTCCACATTGATCAGAGTATTCATGATCGGAGATTTTTCTAATGTGTGCTCGAGTTTTCATGTTCTTGGCCGACATGATGGTGGTAGCGTGTTGTAGATCCGTGAAGATTAATCTTTTTTTTTTTGTGTGTTCGAAGGTGTTTGTTTGGGTCCTCACTATGTTTTGACTAACTTGTGTTGGTGTGCAATAAGATTTATTCATGTATTAAGGCCGATATTTGTAATTCATTATTTATTTGTGGTCGACAGAGTAGTTGATGTAAATTTGTGTGGTAGATATATAAGAGCGATTTTTTACTCATTTTATAGTGTGCTTAAAGTGTGATCAAGGTGTGCTCAATGTGTACAAGTGATGTAAATGTGCGAATAATGGTCAAATCATTCAGGAGCAGAGCAGAGTGTGAAATAGATTGAGTAGAGTGTGAAAGAGATTGAGCAGAGTGTGGAAGAGTGTGTAGAATTTTTTGTGTGCCTAATTGAAATTGTAATTAGGCTTTTTAGGAGCCAATTTCTCAGTTCAAACTCATCAAATGGATTTAATCTGATCATTGTATGTAAGGAAGTGAGCCTTCCCCTAAGTAGTGTGCCTGAATGCAAGTGCATTCCTTATTCATTCTTCATTATACTTCTAACAGGGTATAATCTTGTGGAATAACATCCACCATGGTTTTTTCCCTAACAAGGTTTCCACGTATAAAATCTTGGTGTTCATATGTCTCTAATGTGTTATTGATTTATGCTTGCACTATTAATTATCAGATCTAAGATTTAAGGTTGATTAATGTTGAATAAGTTTGATTTTGGTAACAACAGATTCACCCCCCCCCCCCTCTTAGTTGTATATCCTTGTTTTTCCAACAATTAGTATACCTGATTCGAGTGCACGATATCATTCAGGATATTTTTAAGTGTCTATATTAATAACCAAGGTAGCTTTATATCTATTGTGTGGACTTTGACTCTACAAACAAGGAGTATCCTTTCTCATACCAAACATACAGAAACCCTGTTAGAGTGTATGGGTAAGAAGTTTCAAAAATACTTTGGAGTAGTTACATAGAAATTTATGAAGTACCTATTATGCAACCACTATATGAATTATCCCAAAATGTATTTCATGCATAGAACAAAGCAAGTATTCACCATGGTAGTATTACAAAAATATCTGACAAACAGAGCAAACAAAAAAATGATGATCAATGCCCCATTCCTTCCTCTCTAAATCCATATGGACATCCTCAAGAAATCTTGTAAATGTGACAATAAGATAAATCAAAAATATAAGATCATAAAAATATAAACTATGTTGTTGTGTTATGGAGACCAATCAGACTCAGTCAGCAAGATCTTCACCAATTTTTTATTTATATTTGTTGCACTTATTAAATATTTATGTTGCACTTGTATTTAAAATAGTGGTTACAGACAAATAGTAAATGTTGGAAGTGATCAGTTATAATTATATAATATAAAATTAAAAGAAAATATGTTATTGGGTGCATGAGGCACAACAAATGGCCACACTTCATTTCTAATTAATGGGACATGTGTAGGATCATATAAAAAACTCGATGATAAGTTTTGGGGGTAATAGGCCATGAAAAATGTTAGCAAAAATTCATAGTTTGGTGGCTGAAAAAACACAGGAAGCGTCGTGGGTACATGCAGCAAAGGCTATGTAAACTCAGCAATAAGAAAAACATGGAAAAACATTGTTGCATGTTGTTTCATATCTTTGTGTGTCTTTGCATGTCATTGTAAAGGTTATTTCCTAGGAGTAATATATTTTGGACCCTCTTGTTGGTGGATGTAGCCCGGTTTTGGGTGAACCACATTAAATATTTATGTTCTTCTTTTGTTGTCCAGAATTTATGTGTTTTCTATTTCTATATTTTATTGATCAAAGTTGTATTTTACTGATAGAAATTTACCTTCTAACCCTAACAAGTGGTATCAGAGTGGGTTTGTGTCCAGTTATCCTTTGCAGGAAGGTCTCACAATTGATTGGGAGTTATGACGGACGAGGGTAAGTTGAAGGTAGACAAATTTAATGGGTAGAACTATCAATTATGGAAGATGCATATGGAGGACTATCTCTATCAGAAGGATTTACGGTGGACATTGGAAGGGAAAGCCAAAAAAATCCTCGACTATGTCTAATGAGGACTAGGATATTCTAGATAGAAAGGCACTTGGCAATATTCGTTTATGCTTGGGATAATCGGTGGCATTTAATATTTCAACAGTGAAGACAACTAAAGAGTTGATGAAAACCCTAGAAAAACTATATGAAAAGCCTTCTACTCCAAATAAGGTATTTCTTATGAAGCATTTATTTAATATGAAAATGGTAGAAGGTGGGTCAATTGTTGATCATTTAAATAAGTTTAATACGATTACTAGTCAATTAAATTTTGTAAATGTAAACTTTGATGAAGAAGTTAGGGCTCTTTTGATTCTTTGTTATTTGCTTGAAAGTTGGAATAGATTGGTAATGGTTGTTACTAATTTTGTTTTTGGTTCAAATACGCTAAAATTTGATGATGTTGTTAGTGTTATTTTGTATGAGGAAATTCGTAGGAAATTCTCAAGTTGTACATCCACATCAAGCAATGTTTTGAATACATAAAGCATTGGTAGAAAAAAGGAGAGGAAATAATTTTGGAGGTCATGGGAAGTCACAAGGAAAATCAAAGGACAAGAGGTCCCAATCTAGAGGCAAGAGGGATTGTTGGTACTATGGTAAGTTGGGTCATTTAAAGAAAGATTATTGATCTTGAAAAAATAAAGGAGAAAAAAACAAAGGTAATGAGGAAAATGTGGTAAGTAATAAATCTGATGAGGATGCTTTGATTCTTTCCCTTGATAATTTTGATGATTCTTGGGTGTTAGATTCAGGGGTTTCATTTCATGCTATGCCTCATAGAATTTATTTTCTTTATTATGTCCAAGGGGATTTTGGGTTGGTTTATTTGATAGATAATGAATCTTGTCACATTGTAGGAAAGGGAAGAACCAGTATTATATTGTAGAATGGTAATCATTGGCTACTACATGAGGTAAGGCATGTTCCAAGGTTGAGAAAAAAATTAATTTCAGCAGGGTAACTAGATGATGAAGGTTGTGTTGTTACTTTTAGTGATAAAAATTGGAAGGTTACAAAAGGTGCCTTAGTGGTAGCAAAAGGTATGAAATTAGGCACCTTATATCTTTGTACAAGTCAAATTGTTCCTTCTATTTTAGCTATTGCAAATAAAAATCAAATAGGAAATTTGGTGGAAAAAATAGCTACAGCCATTGCGACAGTAACTATAACTGTTTTAGGAATAGTTGCTATGGGTGATACAACACTGTGGCATAATAGACTTGGGCACATAAGTGAAAAAGGTATGAAAGTGCTTCATTCAAATAAATTTTTACTAGGTCTAAAATGTGTTAATATGGATTTTTTTGAAAGTTGTGTGTATGGAAAATAAAAGAGAGCTTTCTCAAGGATGGCAAACAAAAGAAAGATGAGAAATCGGAGCTTGTGCATACAAATGTATGGGGACCAACTCAAGTATCTTCTCTCAGTGGCTCTTAGTATTATGTCACTTTTATTGATGATGCAAAAAGGAAGGTATGGACTTATTTCTTAGGTAGAAATCTGATGTATTTGAAACTTTTAAAAAATGGAGAAGCTTGGTTGAGAATGAGACAGGTAAAAAGTTGAAATGTCTCATATCTGATAATGGTGGTGAGTATTGCAGCAAATATTTTGAAAATTATTGTTCATCTAACGGTATCCGTAGGAAAAAAATAGTTCCAAAGACTCCACAAGAAAATAGAGTAGCTGAGCACATGAATAGGACAATAATGGAGTGTGCAAGGAGTATGAGATTGCATATTGGGCTACCTTTAAACATGTGGGTAGAGGCTATTAACACTATTGTTTATTTTATTAATAGAGCTCCCTCTAATCCTTTGGGTTGTGGTATTCTATAGGAAGCATGGACAGGTAGGACAATGAGTTATTCT
This sequence comes from Sequoiadendron giganteum, assembly GCA_007115665.2. Classification (NCBI taxonomy): domain Eukaryota; kingdom Viridiplantae; phylum Streptophyta; class Pinopsida; order Cupressales; family Cupressaceae; genus Sequoiadendron; species Sequoiadendron giganteum. The sequence continues at coordinate 369,429,999 of CM021101.1, read as the reverse complement.
TTTCTCAAGACCTTCGGTTGTAAAGCATTTGCACATGTAGATTTTGAAAATAGAACCAAGCTTGATGCTAAGTCAAATAAATGTAGATTTGTTGGATATGGCACTAATGAATTTGGTTATAGGCTTTGGTATTTTGAAAATTAAAAAATTATGAGAAGCAAGGATGTCATATTCAATGAGAAAGCATTGTACAAAGATCAGTTGCAGCAACATGAGAAGAAAAAATGATTATGTGGTGTTGGATGATACTTCAAATAGTGATGTTCCAATGGTTCCTCATGCTCTACAGCAACAGTAAGAACAAATACCACAAACTCCAGTGAACGTTAGATTATCTTCAAGGATAAGTGGACCTTTGAAAATATTTTCTCCCTCTTTGTATTCTATTTTATTGATTAGTGTTGGTGAACCAGAATGTTATGATAAAGTTATGCAAGTGGATACCAAGGTTCAGTGGGAGCATGGAATGGAAGAAGAAATGGACTTCTTGCTGAAAAATAAAACTTGCGATTTATGCAAGTTGCCTATAGGTAAAAAGGCTTTACCAAACAAATGGGTCTATAGGCTGAAAGAGGAAGATGGAGGTAAGAAAAGATTTAAAGTTGGGTTAGTTGTAAAAGGATTTACATAGAAAAAAGAAATTGATTTTGATGATATTTTTTATTCAGTTTATAAAATGAATTCTATTTGTATTGTTTTAAGTATTGTGGATGTTGAATATTTGCATTTGGAACAGCTAGATGTTAAAACCGCCTTTCTCCATGGTGATTTGGAAGAGGAAATATATTGGAACAGCCACAAGGGTTTGAGGTCAAAGGAAAGGACAAATTAGTGTACATATTGAAGAAAATTTTATATGGATTGAAGCAAGCACCTCGACAATGGTATATTAAATTTGATAGTTTTATGGTTGACCAAGGCTACAGTCAGTGTAATTTAGACCATTGTGTTTATTTTAATAGGTTAGATGATGATAGCTACATTATTTTATGTTTATATGTTGATGATATGCTTGTAACGGGGTCTAACATGGATCACATAAGGGAGTTGAAACAACAATTAGCAAATTCATTTTCTATGAAGGATTTAGGGGGAAAAAAAATCCTTGGTATGAAGATTACTAGAGATAGGAAAAATAGAAAATTGTTTTTATCTCAGGCTGATTATGTTGGAAAGGTGTTGCAAAGATTTCACATGGTGAATGCAAAAACTATCAACACACCTTTGCCTAGTCATGTCAAATTGACTAAGGATATGTGTCCAAATATACAAGAGGAGGAAGACAAAATGTCCAAGGTACCATATGCTTCAACAATAGGTAGTTTAATGTATATCATGGTATGCACAAGACAAGATATTTCCCATGTCATAGGAGTTTTTAGTAGGTATATGAGTCATCCCTAAGTTGAGCATTAGAATGCAATAAAATGGATTCTCAAGAATTTGAGAGGTACATCCAATAAATGTTTATGTTTTGGGGGCTTCAATACTAATTTAAAAGGCTATTTTGACTCAGATTTGGTAGGGGATATAGATACTAAGTAGAGTACCATAGGTTATGTATTTATCAGTTGCAAAAGGTGGTTGCTTTATCCACCACAGAGGCAAAGTATGTAGTTGTAATAGAGGAAAGCAAAGAGATGATATGGCTGCAACTTTTCATGGAAGATTTGCGCAAACAATAGGTTGAAAGTTACTTGTTTACTAATAGTCAAAGTGCTATATATCTTGCAAAGAATTCTTCCTTGCACTCTAAAATAAAACACATATAGTTGAGATATCATTTCATTCGGTCGATGTTGGAGGATGGATAGGTAAGGCTGGAAAAGATTCATACATATGGAAATCTAGCGGATATGTTTACAAAGGTGGTGATAAGGGAGAATTTGGGCTCCTCTCCAGCTTCAATTGACCTTTAAGGATGAATTTAAGTAAAATAGAATAGCAGGGCCTGAGGTGTTGATTTCAAATGGGAGTTGCAAGGGTAGTGGTGTTATGATCAGTCTCCAAGTGGAAGATGGTATGGTGTGGATTCTAATCAGTCACCAAGTGGTAGATTGTTGTGTTATGGAAACCAATCAAACTCATTCGACAAGATCTTCACTAGTATTTTATTTAAATTTTTTGCACTTATTTGAGTTAGATTACATGCTTCATTTGTGTTGTTTCCTTGTTTATTTCATGTTTTCTCTTAAATTAGTTGAAGAATCTCATAGGGAGCATTAGATTAGTGTTACTAACATGTTTAACATAATTTTTTTGATCTTTTGGTAGTCTATGCAAGTTTTGTGCTCACATTTTGGCGCCCACCATGGGGCCTAGCCCAGGTTTTTAAAAAAATCAAAAAGTTTTTGTGAACAGGTTTGGTCGTGAATCTTGATGTAGCACATCCATGGTGACTTTTGGTGCATCCAAGCTCTTTTATAGCATATATGCGGCATCTTCTAGTTCATTTACCTCCTGTTTCAGTGCATATATAGGATACTTTAGCACATCTAGTTTGAGTTTTAGCACATTTGGTCTTAGTTTTAGCGCATATGGTCTTAGTTTTAGTACATATGGTCTAATTTTTTGTACATCTGGCCTCTATTTTACTGCATATGGCTTCTATTTTAGTGCATTTGGTCTTTGTTTTAGTGCATATGCTCTCTATTTTAGCACTTTTATAGTCAATCTTAAAATGACCATATCTTAGTCATACGGAGGTCTTTTTCAAAGCTTTTTTTTTTACATGGGGTAGAATTTCATAAGCTATGAAATGGTGTAGGTGTTTATTAACTTTAATATAGTTAAAATTTTAAAATTTTCACCTAATGTCAAATCATAATGAAACTTGGTCTAAGTTTTAGGGTTTTTATGCTTAATCATTTATCTAACCCTCATATATTTTTGTTTCTTGATCTCATCTAACATTTTGAGTATTGATTGTAGGTTGAGATGATCAAAGAAAAAAAATGGAAGGAGGAAATGAAGAGAATATTTTCTATGGCATTTTCACATGATTGTAACAAGTGTTTTTAAACACTTTGGGAGCAATTATAATCCCACTTTTTAAGGACATTGTTATCCTCGGTTTTTAGAACTCAAATAATTTTCAGTTGGGTTTTAAAAAATAACAAGAAAAGGGTTAAAAATAACCTTAGGAACTTACTAGAGTTGGTTTTGGATTTAAAAATTGAACAAGCAAACTTCACACTTCATCTTGGTGCTATAAAAAGAATCCATTATTGCTTTGAGGTCTAAAGTGAACATGTGTTTTTTGTGTTTTGTAATCTCTTTTACAAAATAATATCATTTAAAAGGCGTATGCACTTCTCTCGCACTTCACGACGATCTTGAGAATCAAAAATATTTTTGTGATATTAAGTTGTATAAAATATTTCCTCAACACTTCAATTTAGGTTTCTTAAAATTAAACAAATCTTGCTAGTGTGAGTTAAGTATATCATGTGTGTTCTCTCTTTGTTCATTAAAACAAAGATTGATCAAACTACGGATGTGATTATTTGCTATTGTTCACCTTTAGAAGGTATTCCTGGTGGGAAAAAGTAAGCACCCCAGGGAATTGAATGACCCAACCGGGAACACGCTAAAGCTAAGTGACTTCCACCTACTATATAAGTGTGGGTACTTGAGAAAAGTTCAAGTATCATGAGGATTGTTCCAAAAAGAAGGGTAGAAATGGTCTCTTACCATATGGATGATCCTCTATGAATAGAATTCCTATACTAGAACCAATTTGTATAGATGCCAATATCCTTACTATTTTTTGGTGCAAGAACAGTTTTTATGAAGTCATCCCACATACTTGTGGTTCAAAGTAGAGATAAAAATTTCGTCATGGGAGATTCATGAGAACTAAATATTAGTTGACCTGAGAAGTGTGTGCCATGTAAGGGGGAGCCAATGTGTTCAAGCTTCTAATCATCCGCTTTGAATAAGCATAACTAGAGAAATCCAAGTGGGAATCCAACAAATTAGCCTTTTCTATCCTAGGATTGTGCACTATCTTGAAATCAAAATACTTTTCTTGGATCTAAAACATTAGAAAATAAACATTCAACAAATAATTATAATTTCAAACCCTTTGGAAGAACAAATACCTCCAAGGTGTCCATGTGTTATTACTCGTCCCTAGGGGTTCTTATCCCTAGAAGGCTTCTAAACGTTTGGACATTTCAATTTGTTCCTCCCAAAGTCAACATAGGAAACTATTGCCTTGATTCTTTGATTTCCACATAATGGAACTTGTGGGATGAAAAAGAGTTAAGAAATATACATTCAATTTGAAAACTAAACAAGACATTGGATGCAGTAAAATATATTCATTAATCCAGATAAAATCAATTGAACCCCACACATGTGCTTGTTTATCTTTTGTCTTATGGTCTTTCAAGAAAACATTGATCTTTTGGTTTAAAGTACTCTTAGGGAAAAGAATTTTCTTCAAAACCTTATTCTTTTAAACAATTCCCTCTTAGGTTCATTTAGGATCAAAACAACCAATTATTTCATCCATCTCAAACATCAATCAAATCCCATTTCACAAACAACTTTTGGAACCTTGGAAAAATCATTCATATTAGACTTTTGGTAAATCCTTTAAAACAAATCAAAAATCACCTTGTTTGACTAAGTGTGTTTGGATGAATCCTTCCTCATACACCTAGTTAAATTATCATCCAAGTGGACAAGTTTATTCCAAGATAATATCCAACATCTTGGGGTTTATAAGTCTATTATCCAAATCAAATCAAATCCAATCCAAATCAAAAAATCCTAAATTCTAGTATTCATCCAAGGGTCTTAAAATTTCAACACAAATATCACTCACCCTTTTATCCTTCATCTCATCATTGGTCCTAAACACCTTAGAGGTCCACTTTTGCAACAAGGTCAAAACACAAGAAAAACATGGAATATAAACTTGATTCATACATCATAAGTAATCTAAGTCAACCAAACTATCAATACCTTACAATTACAATTGGTTATAAAAACTCACATTTATATACTCCATACATAGGATCATTATCTCCTATAAACCTCAATGATACAACAAATGTGAGTTTTCCCAATCTAAATTTTGAACCACCTTTCCCTATGGTAGATTTAAATCAAATTCAAAACCTACAAATCTATCAACCAAACAATCAATTCATGAGTCTTAGTCCAAACAACATTCTCCCACCAAATCCATACATGCCAAATGGGACTATACCAAATATAAACTTACCAAACATGAGAATTTCAAATCCACACTTGGTAAACTTTGGGATAGATATGTTTGTGAATCATACAAATTTTTCTCAAAGTCCAAACAATATGTTAG
>CM021101.1:369334110-369424567 GCA_007115665.2 Sequoiadendron giganteum | reverse complement strand
TAGTGGCGCTTTGGGTAAGTACCATGATGAAAATCTGGAAAATAGGTGTCATGTGCAGAATCGAGCATTTACGTGTACTTATTCAGTTGGAAGCATCTCATCATATCCATAATAAATATAGCATTCCATCCATCTCATCCATTCATCCACGAACCATTTATCCAATATATTTTTATCCATCTCCATCCATCTTCCAAATTATCTTGATCTTGAAAAATTTTGGTGCACACTTTACACTTGATTATGGTAGACATCTTGACATGGGTCATTTCCATTGATCCCATCCTACCCAATATTATCTAAGCCATGAAGCATTATCCAAATGAGCATCCTTTGTTCAAACACCTTATCTTATCACAAGATAATCCTTAGCATCATTTTCCTACTTATCATATCCATACATCCATACATCCATACATCTATCCAAGAATCCACCCATGGCATTCTAAACATTGCTAGACACTAGGGGCGGATATTTACATCTTGCTTTAGGAATAAATCTTGATCAATATCCTCCAAATTATGTGGTGATCAGAACATTGGAAAACATTAAATGAAATTGGTCAAAGCATTTGTGAGCAAAAAATCCAAATCACTAGCCCATGGCATATTTTGACAAAAAGATATTTCTTATCAAGCTTTATCTTTCATCAAACATCAATCCAAACAATCCATATCAATCACATATAACTTTCACTTCAACGTCACATCAAATCATTCAAACAACTTGTGTTCCAAGGAAAAATTTAAAATCTTGATCAATCAAATCCAATCAATCCATCATCATCTTGGGATATCCTTCCCAATCCTCATGTTGCTTAACACTATCCTTGCATTGTTGTGTATCCTCAACAATGTTATCATCATCAATCCATCAATCAAATCAATCAATCCTAGCTTGGTTTTCAACAAAATCCAAAAATATATCACTTATATTATCAAACGTATCCATATCCAAATTGTCAAAATCATGCAAAAATCCAAATCATATCAAAATCCCAAAACAAGTCAAAAAAGTCAAAAAAATGAAATCTGAACTACATCGTCTCTAAGCTTAAATGTAGGAAAGGATAATATTTGATCAGCCCTTGAGACACAAAATCCAAAAACATTCATAAAATCTCATAAAACACAAAAACATGAGAAATTTTAAAAATCAAAATATTTGTAAAACATCTTGAAAAACCTAAAAACAGACTCATAATATTTCAAATACTCAAAAAACTAAAAAAAATCCATCTGTCACATCTCGCTTTCACCTGAAATAAACATTCTCTCATAATAAATCATACTCACCCTCAACCTTTAGTGAAACAGTCGGAAACAAGTCTAGCAGGTTAAAAGTGAAAACTCAATCGTCAAGGGTCTCAAGTCTGGGTCAATAGGTAAACAAATTGGTCAACTCTTGATATTAATAGCCCATCATCCAATCAATCCCAAATCATTTGATATCATGTCCTAAGATGCATCCTTCCTACAATGGACATCAACATCAAGCATCACCATAGTTTAGTCTTGGCTAGTGGTATGAAGAACATTGGCTTGTTTGTTCACTTGATCTTTTCTTTGATTTATCTTATTGTGCTCATTCCAATGACCTCTCGATGATGTCTAATCAAAATATTTTAGAGAGAAAGGAATGGGGCATTTATCATTATCTTTCATTTTTTGTGCTTGTTGGACGTTCTTGTAATATAACCTTACCGAATACTTGCTTTGTTAGGTATATATGGACGGTGTTTTGAATAGTTTGTTGACTATTATATTGGAAGATTATGTCTTTCTATGTTTTGGTCCAAGATGTTTGAAAAATCTGAAGTACATCCTAGTGAGGTTTCTATATGTCAGGTGTGAACAAGAATACTCCTATCTATTTGTCGAGTCAAAGTTCATCACACTAGATACCCCACCATCTTGGCCATCTATAACTTGATGCATCGTATCTATGTGTTTTATCAAACATAAGGAATTCTATCCCTTTCATGTCCCAATCCCTGATAAGCAAAGAATCATCATCATCTCTAATAAAGTCTTGTAGATCATGGACTTGTTGGATCCTCTTATCCATCCATCTTATTCTTCTTATTCGTCTATCTTTACTACCATTTCTATCCAAATTTTTGTGATATCTCAAAATATACATGAGTCTATCCATGGCCGATGACTGTCTATACATCATCAAAATTGTCTACATCAAATATCTGATCTTTCTAAAGAATTATATTTCATCCTCTGATCAATAGAACCACTCCTCTTGCATTTTATCGTGATCTCGATCGAAAAATTAATATTTTTGCTCGATCTCTCAAGGGGGCAGTGTACCAATGTACTTTTTGTTGGGGAAACAATGGGGCATCTGAGAAAGCAAGAAATTTTTTGACTTTTGATCTCGCTAGTATTATTCTTTGAACCAACACAGTAGGTACATTGCTTCAAAGAGAGGCAAAATTTAGACACTCGAAATATCCTGATTGATATCATGTACTCGATTCTGATTAACTAACTTTAATTATTCCTTGATCATTTATTTACTAACCAATTAATTAAATAATCTTTATTTAATTAATTCATCAAAATTCCTCCTTTAATTAAATAAATCAACTTTATTTAATTAAATCCTAAAGTTCCTCCTTTAATTAAATAAATACACTTTATTTAATTAAATATTAAATTTCTCCCTTAATTAAATAAATCAACTTTATTTAATTAAGTCCTAATGTTCTTCATTTAATTGAATAAATCAAATTTATTTAATTAAATTACTAATCTACCAATATCTCAAATTCCTCTCATTTTGATTTAAATAAATCCAAAAATCTAAGTCAAATGTCAAATCAACTAATCTACATCTAAGTTAATTAAATCCTAATTAACTCTAACTCTAATCCATTAAATCCTCTAGATTTTGGAACTTGCACATGTAAATCAATTTATTTGATTTATTAATTTTTCCTGTTTTCATTCAAATATGGCATATTCTTGGAATATTCCACTTATTTGAATTCTCCCTCCTAAAGGACTTTTGTCCTCTTTCTTGAGCCACCTTGGCATTTAGTGCCTCTTACACCTCTTCTTACACAAGCCACCTTGGATTTTAATGGCTCTTACAGAGTCTCTTACACAAGCCACCTTCCCATCTCCCAAGATGTGCTCACACATGTGTGAGCATATCTCTTCCAAGATGTGCTCACACATGTGTGAGCATATCTCTTCCAAGATTCATTAGCATGTTGAAAAGTGGCATTATGCTATTGGTCTATTCTTTAATCCCACATTCATCAATCTTCTTCATTCTTCAATCCTTGGCTTCTATAAATGGAGGCCTTATTCTCACAATATGGATCCACAACTTAGAGCATTATCATTATAGGCATTTCACTCCATAGCTTTTCATCATCTTCAAGCATTTTAGCTAGATTATATTAAATTTCATCTTGGAATCTTCAACAACTCATCAAGCTTATCAAGGGATTGGGAAAGGGCTTCTTTCCACATCAAAGGAGCACCAATCCCCCTATGGGATGAAGGTTTTGTTGGTTTGAGTTAGATTACATGCTTTATTTGTGTTGTTTCCTTGTTTATTTCATGTTTTCTCTTAAATTAGTTGAAGAATCTCATAAAGAGCATTATATTTGTATTACTAACATGTTTAACATCATTTTGATCTTTTGTTAGTCCATGCAGGTTTTGTGCTCACAATCAGTTATCGAGCCATAGTTGGGTGCACGTTTTATTATGTCGACAAATGGAAAGGATATGATAGTAGATAGATAGTGTCGATAGATAAGGATAAAAGTCTTATTCAAGTGTAGCACCTATTTACCAGGTTTTCACTACGATACCAATCCTAGAAGTGCCATAAAGTGGTTTTCACTTAAACGATGTTTTATTTTTCTTTATTATTTTCTTGAATTTCTTAATTGATTTTTTTTCTTTTTTTGCTTTTTTGCTTGGGATATTTTGATGTGCTTAAGTGTAGAAATTTTTTAGATGACTACCATTAAGAGGTTCTCCTTCTAGCATAGCCAACTAATATGCTCCAAAGTCATAGCTCACAATAATGATGTACAGACTTAGCTAGTTTGGTTCAAACTTAGCTTTCCCGTCTTGATTCAGTTGGACCTTTCGATTTTCCTTTAGGACCAAGTCACTGACCTGAAATTTCCTATTTTTAATTTCCTTGTTGTAAATTTGTTTGAGTCAATTTTGATAGGCATGTATATTTTTCATTGAGTCTAGACACCTGATATTCTTCATTGCTCACTAAATCCTTCAATGACACTCGCAGGGATGGGATTACAACCTCTATAGGTAGTATTTCTTTAGATCCATAAACCAAGGGAAAAGGAGTTTCTCCTGTAGGTGTATGGATTTTGGTTCTATAATCCCATAAGGCTAGGTTTAGCTATAGATTCCAATCATGACCAGCGTCATTAACAGTTTTCTTTGGGATTTTCAAGATGGTTTTATTGGATGCTTTGGCTTGGCCATTTCCTTGGGGATAGTATGGGGTTGAAAAGCGATGTTGGATGGAGAATCTTGAGTAGAGCTTCTAGACATCTTGGTTCTTAAATGGAGTTCCATTATCTATTATAATATTTTGTGGGATACCATACAAACAGATTAAATAGTTAAGAATGAACTTAAGTATTTGTTTCCTTATGATATAGGTTAGAGGAATAGCCTTTATCCACTTTGTAAAGTACTTTGTAGTAGTGATGATGAACTTATTCCCATTGGATGAGGTCGGTGATATCTTTCCTACTAGATCCAATCCCCACTAAGAGAAGGGCCATGGAGTAGTGATAGGGTGCAACTCTTGTGCAGGTACGCGTACAAGAATTTCATGTTGTTGGCATTAATGACACCTCTTGGAAAAATGAATTGCTTCTTGCTCTAATGATGGCCAATATTACCCCATTCTAAGTATCTTCTAGACTAGATTAGGTCCACTAGAGTGAGATCCACAAAAACCTTCATTTACCTCCTCTAAGGAAATTTGTGATTCTTTTGCATTAAGACATCAAAGTAAAGTACCATCAAGACTTCAGTGGTATAAGGCATCTCGTAGGATGGTAAATCAAGAAGTTAAACAGATGAATTTTTTCTTTTGGTTGGACATTAGGTAGGGTGGTATGATTCCATCCTAGATATAGGAAAATGTGTTTATCATACCAAGGCGAGTTAGGGCCAACAACATCACACACTAGTTCAAATTCTAAGATGTTGAATGCTGGTATAAGCAATTATTCTACCAGGAATTCATATCTAGGAACATTCTCGAGTATGTCCAAGAGTGAACTAATAGTAGCCATACCGTCAATTGCTTTACTGTTAACCCTTGGGATATGTTCAAAGATGACAACCAAAAATTATTGTTTGAAACTATCCACCATTCTTTTCTATGGAATGAGATTGTCATTTTATCTTGTATTCATCGTTGACTTGCCTTATGACCAACTAGGAGTCGCCATAGACTTGTAGTTCCTTTATTTTCCACTTCACAACCATTTTCAACCCAGTGATCAATGCTTCATACTCAGCTATATTTTTTGTACAAGGGAAGTCAATCTTGTATGCTTTTGGGATACTATCCCCTTGTGGGGTGAGAAATAAGGCATCGGCCTCTAAGCCATGTTGATTATAGGATATATCAAAGTACATAGTCCAGTAGGTTGATTGAGTTGTCATTAGGATACATTCATTTGGAAATTCTACTACAAGTGGTTGATGGTCTTCAATTGGTTCTCCAACTAACTGATATGCTATTATCTGTCCCTTGATGGATTTTTTGTTGACATATTTATGTCAAATTCACTATCATGACCCACTTAGTGATTCTTCCTATAAGAGCAACCTTTACCAAAAGATATTTTAAGGGGACTATCTTGGATATCAACTTGACATGTCTATTTAATATGTAATGTCTAAGCTTTACAATTGATAGGCATGATTGTTCAATTGGTGTATAATTCAACTCATAGCCAACTAGGGTATGACTAGTGTAGTATACTACTCATTCTTTATTCTGGTCATCAAGTTGCACTAACAAAGCTTCAAAAGTTGTTTTTGTAGACACATATAGGATCATTGCTTTATCTTGAATGGGAGGCATCAATATTGGGGGAGTGAGCAAATAGTCCTTTACCTATTGAAAATATTGGTCGCACCTTCTATCCCATTTGAATGCTACATCTTTATGGAGGAGGTGTGTGATCGGATGAAACTTATCTACTAGTTGTGCAATGAAACTTTTGATAGCCTAGAGCTTACCTTGTAGATTATGTAGTTGTTTTAATGTGTTTCAAGATGGTGTGTCCATTGGTCTCCTTTGTGCACCATGGTTCTTGGGTTCATGACATGGCTTGACCACCTTCTATGGATCTTGTATAAATCTGGCAGTTGTATTGGGCATTAATAGGTTGATCTTTTAGTGCAACAACAACCACCAATGTAACAATTGGTATCAGAGTTGAGGTCACAGTTTTTAATCCCTCACTTGTGTTGGGGGGGATTGTTGCAAGATAGTGTGTCCCTTGGTCTCCTTTGTCTAGTGTGTTGCTTGGGTTTGTGACATAGCTTAACCACCTCCTATGGATCTTGTATAAATCTGGTGGTTGTATCGGGCATTAATAGGTTAATATTTTGGTGCAACGACAACCACCAATGTAACATAATATTCTTGCAGGATGCATTTCTAGGATATACTTTACTTTAGCAAGATCCACCTTGATACCTCTTCTTGATATAATGTAGCCCAATAGTTTCCTAGACATTACATCGAACATGCATTTCTTTGGATTCAAATGCAAGTTGTATTCCTCTAGTTTGTCAAATATCCTAGCTAAGCTAGTCAGGTGCTCATGTCTTGTGATTGATTTAGCTAATATATTTCCTACATAATCCTCCATGGTGATGTGCAACATTTCATGGAAAATGGTAGTCATCGCTCTTTGATTTGTGGCTCCTACGTTCTTCAAGGCGAATGGCATGATGTTCCAGCAAAAAGTTCCCCAAGCACAATTGAAAGTTGTTTTGTGTTGATCTTCAGGGGATATCTTTATTTTATTGTACTTGGAGAAGCCATCCATTGATAAAATCATTTTGTGACCAGCAGATAGATCCACAATATTGTTGATGTTGGGGAGGGGGAATTCATCCTTAAGGCATGCTTTGTTGATATCCCTAAAGTATGTGCAGATTTGTATGCCCCCAGTGGGTTTCAATGCTTGTACAAAGTTTGATACCCACTCAGGATATTCTATGGGTCTGATGAATCCCACGTCCAATAGTTTATGAAGCTCCACCTTTACTAATAGTGCTATCTATAGGTGCATCTTTTGAAGCTTTTTTTTAACTAGTTTTGATGTAGGGAATACTATTAGGTGATGTACCAGTAATGTTGTATCTAGCCTAGGAATATCTACATATGTCCAAGTGAAGTTGATTTTATGTTCCTTGATGAATGTCATGAAGTTGACCTTTTCTTCTGGATCCAATGAAGTTTCATGATATGTTATTTTGGGTGTCTTCGCTATTCCAACGTTGATAGGTTTTGAACCTTCAACCAAGGTTGTTGAGTTCTCTTGATACTCTGTAATGGGAATATTGAATCCTCCATCTTCAAGTGCCTTAGGGAGGTTTTCACCCTCAGATGCATCCTTTTTTTCTCTTTTCATGATCCAATGGAACCACATTGTGGTCTTCCCTAGGGGATCTTAATTTGATTTATGGATTTTTCATTTCAATTTTGTGACTAGAGAACGTAATCTCCCCTTGGAAGTATGCTTCTTGTTCTAATTCTATGACTACACCGGCTTTGTGGTCTCCTTGATGGACACCCTATTGAATTACCATGAACTTTGCAATAGCTTAGTTGTTCTGGAATTGGTCCATAACAAGTATGTGATGTTGTTGGTCCCACTCGATCAATTGTGGGTAACATAAGGGTAAGTTATCATTTTTATTAGCAAAGCTTATAATGGATGTGGATGAGGAAAAGGTAAGGATAGTAGAGTTATCTATGTCCCAAAGAGTATCTAGGTTGTATTCACTAAAGGTGCAAGACTCCCACTCCCATTCATTGGAGTCTATTTTTGGATGGTAGTCCTCAGTTGTAGGTTTGAAGGTGACAGTATTTATGCCAAAAAATTTAAATATTTCTAGGATGGTTAGGTCATTGTCCATAAGATGGTAGTTATCTAATGTATCTTCAATGATTTAAGTATATATTTCCTTATAAGAGGTATTTTTAGTGTTTGAGGTAATCATGTCTATCAAACCATAACCTAGTCTCATTTTCTTCTTGTGTTGTTCTATTATTATGGGTTCTATTATGCCTTGTTCAATTTATGATGGATGTCTATATGATGGATTCTCCACGTTTTGGGGAAAATATTGATCATTGGTATGTGTGTTGGATAATAATGGTGGTATCTTAGGATCTATCATTGCTTTGTGTATTTTTCTCACTACCAATTGGTCTCCCAAAGGAATGAGGTTGGGATCCTTAAGAACTTCAATGTTAAAGTTTGTGGGAAACTTGGCCCCACTTTGTGCTAGCTTAAGGAAATATGTATTAGGATCCTTACCAATCATCTTTTCCATAAGTTTATGTAATTTTGGATCTTGGGAGTGTTCATAAAATTCCTCATCAATGATTTCCTCATCACTATCATACTCCTCTATGATCATGTCCATGGGACTGGGATATTGATTGTGTTGCTTAGAAAATCTATCTTGATGTTGGAGGTGTATGTCATCATTGCTAGGTGGTTGACTTGTTTTTCCTTTAAACATTGGTTGTTCTTTGGGGGTTGAGTATGTCCTAGGATTGTAACCTCATTCTTGAGATTCCTCATTGTTGGTGTTGGTGTTTGGTACACTAGTGGTGGTTTTATTGGCTTCCATCTTCTTTCTATGGTGTGATCTCATTGTATTCATAAACTAACTCAAGAAACCTTGGTAAGTTTAGGATAGCAAGTTAGTGAAATGGAATGATGTTTCGTTTCGAGATTTTTTATTTGTGTCTATATTTTGGACAAAGGTTTTTGGTTGTTTTCTATGGATTGGTGTTGTGATATGTGGATGATCAAGCTTGATGTTGGATGGTAAGTTGTTGCTACTCAACCCTATGATAAGGAGATGAACCAATTTTTGGTGGTTTTTTATGAATGAAGCTATGATGTTGGTGTTTGAATTGACACTAGTTTTAGAACACAATAGTTCCCAAGACTCAAATTGGTATTTTTCTATTCTTTAGAGGATATGGTGTTTGTTTTACTTGAACTAGCTATGAGGTTGCAAGTAAATGTTGCTCTAAAAACACTAGCAAGATAATGGTTTGATTTCTTGGGTTCAATATGTGTCCAAGACTATGTTGATGTTTGGTTGTTGATTTGGTGATGTTGAAGGATGTTTGATAAGATATGGTATAAATGTTATGCCCAAAAATAAGGTATCCACAAGCCTTATGTAAACCAAGTCCAATTTGAAGAATAGTTGGATTCTGACTATTAGGTCTAATAATGTTCTCTGAAATCGAATGGAGTTTTTAGACCAAATATTCTAAAAATCAATTATTTTGACCAATTCTGAGACAAACCTGCAAATATGTCGATAGTGATTTTTGTTTATGGCAATAGCAACAGTGTTTTAGGTCAATAGTGACTCTATTTTAAGGCAACTACGGCCAAGATTCTCAAAAGAATTTGTGTTTTGACTATGACTGTCATAAAATAGAGACAACAAAAGTGGTTAATCTAAGCAAAAGCGAGCCAAATTTAGGTTGATTGCAGTAGTTTTTGAGACAGTAGTGGAAAAACTTAGTAATAGCAACTTTGTTTCATTTGTTTCCAATTTGGTGATGGCAGTTTTTTTTGAAAAGTTTGCAATTTATTGACGTTTGTTTGATCTAATGTTTTGGTGATCTTTTTTGATGGCTAGTGATGCATACAATATATAATTTTTGATCCAATAATATAGCCTGAAGATTATCAGTGAATACATCCTAATGAATAAAAGGTACACTCTTCTTTGTAGGCTTACCTCACCCTCAAAGGAGTAATTTTAAATTGAATCTATAGAGGGAGAAAATAGGATATATCAAGGAAATGTACCATCTTGATACTCCAAGCTAAAGAGGATTAACTCTTAAGCTTTATGCCTCAACTATAGATTTGATGTGGTAAGTAACTTCTAGAAATGGTGTTATTCCCATGCACTACTTTAAAGGACATTTTGGGAAACAAGGATGGGCTTCTAAACTAAGGTGTTTAATGACAACCATGAACATTGTGACGCATAGTTCATACATAAGCCACTAAAGGATTTATTCATTCTTCCCAACTCATTATGTTCATATGAGGATGAGACATGATATGCTATTCCCACCCAGATATAAGATACTTTCTTTTAATTTTGTACCTTATATAGTCCACTAATAAATGTGCTTTTAGGGTCACTTATATGAGTTCTCCATTGTGGGATGTATCTCATTATCAGGTCCTTATCCTAAAAAATTGGGTGACCACAAAAAAGAGAAAAGAGCCCAAAGTGTTTCTTGTCACCCAGGATCATCCAAATATGTAGGGGGGGAGGATATGCACTTGTCTTATCAATCATGATGGATAGAGTAGAAAATTCATAGAAATTTGATTTTAAGCCCAAAAATGAAGTGTTTTGAAGATACCAATTCAAGGTTTAGATGAACCAATTTCAAATATTTGAGACTTTCAAGCAAGAGATGCCATAAACAATTTTATTTCAATCCAAAAATATGAATTGTTCAATTTTATGCACCAAGACGAAATGTGAAGATTATAACCAAGTTTTAATGCACCAAATACAAATGTTTCAAGTTTTCTTGTTCATTTTTAATGCGCCAAAAGAAAGTGAGATCACTTTAAGAGCACCAAATGTAAAAATTTCAATTTGTCTTGTTCATTTTTAATGCACCAAAAGAAAGTGAGTTCATTTTAAGAGCACCAAAATGAAAACATTCAAGTTGTCTTGTTCATTTTTAATGCACCAAAAGAAAGTAAGTTTGTTTTAAGAGCACCAAAATGAAAACATTCAAGTTGTCCTGTTCATTTTTAATGCACCAAAAGAAAGTGAGTTCATTTTAAGAGCACCAAAATGAAAACATTCAACTTGTCTTGTTCATTTTTAATGCACCAAAATAAAGTGAGTTTTTTTTAAGAGTACCAAATGAAAACATTTCAAGTTGCCTAGTTCATTTTTAATGCACTAAAAGAAAGTGAGTTTTTTTTAAGAGAACCAAAATGAAAACATTTAAGTTGTCTTGTTCATTTTTAATGCACCAAAAGAAAGTGAGTTCATTTTAAGAGAACCAAAAGAAAGTGAGTTCATTTTAATAGCACCAAAATGAAAACATTCAAGTTGTCTTGTTCATTTTTAATGCACCAAAAGAAAGTGAGTTTTTTATGAGCGCCAAATATAAGTGTTTTAACTAAAAATGATTTAAAAATTAAAAGGCCTTGGATCGTTTGTCAACTCTACAAGAAAATAGTTAGTTGTTCACACGAAAACATACCATAACCTCTTAAGGGTTGCACCAACAATGTTAGAAAATCTCACAAAACACAACAAACAATTAGTGGTTAGGGTTAGATACTCTACGATTTCAAGAAAGTTTGCAAAAATTGACAGGCTTAGAAAACAAGTCTATAGCAGACCTATTACCTACAATAGTGACCCTGAATTTAGTGCAATAGCAGCTTTTCCAGGTAATAGCGGTGGCTTTTTAGGTCAAAAGTGACTTTGTTTAGGGTGAAAGTGGCTTTATAATATCAGTTTAAATATGCCTACTTGGAAACCTATAACATAGGAAAGTCAATAGCAGCCTTTCTCAACAATAGCTAATAGATTTGGGTTGATAATGGCCAAATAGAAGTGACAAACGCATTCAGATTTAAAGGTGAAAACATTCCAATTAGCAAAAGTAATTCTTGAAAAGGGAATCTGTGACTGAAAACCTACAACTTCTCACCAAACTCAATGAAAACATTAAAGTTGAGGACCTAGGTCCCACTGGGTGTGCCAGAATGTGTAAGGGGGAATTAGATCAATGGAAATATAGTAATGAAAATAAACAAATGAAATCAAAACAAGTTAAATCCTAACCAACTCATCAAATGCGATTGCAAAGCAATGAACTTAATGGACAATATTAGCATAAACAAGAACATAAATTAATTCAAAACATTACGATTTTACCATCCCATGTCGAAGTGTGTTCATATTGATAATGGATGTTAGGTTGCTCGATCAATATGAAGCCTCCATTATTTTTTAAAGCTTTCAAAACGTAGTCGTAGTAGTGATTTCAAATAAAAATGTGCTAAATGTGCTTCAATGACTATTTTGACATAACCCCTCCATAAATTCTTCAGATTAATCGATCTTTTTTTAGAAGGAAGAAGGTTGTTTTATAGATTTTCAAATTTTAGATGAACGATCGAGATTCAACAATGAAAGATCACAATCAACAATTGAGAACCATTGAGATGAAATAGATTGATCAGTTAACTCCTCTTATTGATCCAATTAAGGATTTAAATAATCAGTGGGATTAGATTGAATGATTCGTGGGATTGAAGAAATCAGATTGAGTGTTCAGTGGGATTAAAGAAATCAAGTTGAGTTAGGAAATAGATTGAGAAATCAATGGTCATGATTTATTCAATCAAGACATGTGAGGATGTATTAATTAATTTAGTAATTAATTAATGTTGAGCGGAATGTGCAAGTTGGATTTGACTTCAATAAATAAAATTTATTTATTTATTTGACCATGTTGAGTGATTTTGGGGGAATTGAATAATTGATTTAATTATTCAAATTAGGGGAGGGAAAAGTGGATTAATTAAATTATTAATGATAATAATTTAATTAATTTAGAAGAATAAAGTATGTTAGTGACATAACTAAATAATTTTCATTTATTTAATTAATCAGGAGGAAGATTTAAAGATATAATTAAATAAATAGGATTTATTTATTTAATCAAGAAGATTAATTGAAATGAATTAATTAAATAACATAAATTCATTTAATTAATAGTGAAAATGTGATTTTAGACAATAATTAAATAATTAAACATTATTTAATCATTAGGAAAAGATAAATATTAGTGTTAAAATGCTAGTTCGCAGGCTAAGACAATTTTAGGTATTTACAGATTCAAATGTTAATTTTATAAATAACAATAGCGTTAATGTTAAAAGGATAAAATGACACAAATATTGTCATAATCATCGTATAGCATTAGCATTATCATCTTCTTTCATAGGGAGGGAAATATAAGAAAGTCAATAATGGTTAATGTTAAGATTGTTAATCAAATTACTGACAATAATAGTGGCATTACTACACTTCAAAATTAAATAAATTAAGTTGTTAGGAGAGTCAACGTTAACAAAAATATTAACGCTAAAATTTGGTCCAATGGAATTAACCCAATCTCGATTAACTGGGGGTACTATAATATGGGGGAGACAAAATTAATCTTTGGTGGTTAAAAGGAATGCGCAATGTTTTATACAAAATTAGAAGAACGTTAAACTTAACTTATGGGGAGACAATTTATAATGTCACCTAGGTTGAAGGTGCCAACCTGAATGTATTTATCCCCACACCCTCACCCTCAAGTGAAGTGTTGAGGTTGAGGTTGTTTTCACAACATCATTAATTTGTATGTTATCAAGTTTATGCAAGATTATTGTATGTTAGTGTTTTGTAACATTGTTAAAATTAGAATTAAAATTAAAAATTGTAGGTAGTGTCTTGTCTTAAGTGAAAAATTTAGGGCATGACAATGGACCTATTGTAATAAAATAAATTGCACAATAGAATAATATGATATGAAATATTCTACAAATACTTGATAATAATTGAGAAAAATAAGCCACTTCAAGGGGGTAAAACTCTAAATATCTCTAATGAGAACATACTTCACAATATGATGATAAAATAAGACTCACTACCTCCTATATATACATATTTATGCCTAGGATATCATCCAAGCCAAATTATATAGCCCTATATAAACCTTAGGCTGACCAAAATAACTAAATATCAATATACTAATTATAATATGATTTAATTAAGAGTTAAGATAGCCACAAGCCCATTATTCATAACCTGATGTACACAAATATTAAGGGTGTAGCATGCCATCCCCCATCAAAGAAGAATTGTCCTCAATGTTAATCAAGTTTGGATACATTTAAATGAATGCCTCTTCCTCCTATGTGGCATCCTCAATTGGTAAATTCTTCCATTGGATGAGATACTTAGTGAGAGTTCTAGTCCTTAGCTTCCTTGTGCATGTTTGACAAAAACACTTTGGTTCTAATATGAGTCTTCCTTCTTCATCAAACTCTGGTAGTACTATTTGATTTGGAATATTATACCCAATTACCTTCTTTAAACAAGTAACATGAAAAATTGGATGTATCTTGGTTGTTGGTGGGTGATGATACTTAGTGAATATGACATCCAATATGTGGAAAGGAAATCTATAAAAGGGAAAGTAATTGCAGATCAATTAGCAGATGCACCAATTAAGGCATACCATCCTTTAGTGGTAGATTTTCCTGATGATTTTATCTTCAAAGTTGACACTAGAACCAAATGGAAATTATACTTTGACGGGTCACATACTAATCGTGGTTCAGGAGCAGGTATACTATTTTTTACACCTCAAGGTGATACTATTCCTAAATCATTCAGAATTACTTTCCCTTGCACCAAAAACATAGTGGAATAGGAAGCCTTAGTGACTGGACTAAGAATGGCATTACAATGGAAGATCAAGAGTCTACATGTTTATGGAGATTCTCAACTAGTAATCTGGCAAGTCAATGATGATTATGAAACAAAAGATGAGAAACTTGCCCCCTACAAGCGCATGGTTGACAGTTTCAAGCAATACTTTGATGACATCACCTTTCATCAAATACCACGCATTCAGAATAGGGCAGAAGATGCTATGGCAACCATGGGTTCCTTATTGGATATTCCTAGAAACATGCCTAAATTTGAGTTTTTGGTCGAACAGCTTTTGGTCCCTGCCTATGATGTCCCCAATCCTGAGATGGTTTGTACAATTTTTGGTCCTACTTCCCCTTGGTACAAGGACATATATGACTATCTAAATGCCCAAATCCTACCTTTAGACCTGTCAAACAACCAACGTAGAACTTTTATCAGTAGGTCTGCCAAATAAACCATCATCGGAGATACACTGTATAGACATACCTTAGATAACACCTTGATGATATGTCTCAATGTTGAAGAAGCACAAGCAACCTTACGTGCGGTACATGAAGGTATATGTGGATCCCATTCTAGCGGTCCTACTCTAGCCAACAATATTATAAGATTAGGTTATTATTAGCCTACAATGGAAAAGGACTCATATATCTTTGTCAAGAAATGTCGACAGTATCAAATACATGGAGATTTCATATGCACGCCAGCACAGGAGCTTCATCCGATTACTTCACCATGGGCCTTTTCCCAATGGCGACTTGACCTCATAGGTAAGATACACCCTCCATCATCCAATGGCCATAAGTTCATTATAACCACCACCAAATACTTCACCAAATGGATCGAGGCTATTCCCATGACTTACATCATGGGCACACAAATATCCAATTTTATCCTAAACTACATAATCTGTCGGTATGGTGTACCTCAATCCATCATCACAGACAATGGCCATCAATTCAAAAACCAAGAATTCCACCATCTCTATGAAGAATTCCACATCCAACACCATTTTTCCACCCCATATTAGCCACAAGGTAATGGCCAAGCAGAGGCATTTAATAAAACCATTATCAAAATCTTCAAAAATACTGTCAATGACGTTGGTCGTGACTGGCATCTACAACTTAATCTTGCCTTATGGGACTATTGCACAAGCATCTGTACTCCCACTAGTGCCACTCCATATTCCCTGGTATTCTATTTTGAAGTTATCTTACCTATTAAGGTTGAAATTCCTTCCCCAAGGGTATCCTTGAAAGGTCATATTGACAATGAAGAATATCGTGTATCTAGATTGCATGAGTTAGAATTCCTAGATGAACGAAGACAAAAGGAATTAGATCATCTTCAAGCATATCAAAACTGTCTTCGTCATAGCTATAATAGGAAATTTATGAATTGACACTTCAACATTGGTGACCTACTCTTAATGGAAAACCGAAAGAATCAAGCTGAAAGAGAAAAACCAGGTAAGTTTGAACCTAACTAGTTAGGGCCTTATATTGTTATAGAAGCCTTTGGATCAGGAGCGTATCAACTCTCTACCCATGGGGGAGAACCACTTTTTTCACCGATCAACAACCTTCATCTGAAGAGATTCTATGCATAGCTTCTAAGAACCATGTCTTAATCAGAAAAATGGAAAAAAAAAAAAAAATCGTTACCTTGATGAAAACTTGGAAAACAGGTGTCTTTGTAACACCAAAAAAATTGAAAAATCAATAAAATAGTAAAGAGAAATAATTTGTCCAATAGTGAAAACCACTTCGGTGGTGCTATGGATAAGTACCATGGTGAAAACCTGGCAAATAGGTGTCATGTGTAGTTGACTTTGCTCTTCATCTACCATCATTCCAATCAAACTTTTTCACCATCACTCATAATAAATGGTTGTCTTATCCATTACTTGGAATGATTGACATCAATTCCACTCTTTCTCCCCACTCCATCCTATAGGTCTTATTCCCAACTGGGGGAAATCCTTGATCTGTGTCATTTGGACCTTGTACATAACATCCCAATGTCACAAAATGTTTTGAAAAAAGAATCTCAAAAACATCATAAAATGTCCTAAAAAAATCCAAAAACATCAAAAAGACAAAAAAATAAAAAACATGTCAAAAATCTCAAAAACAAAGTCAGAGTCAGTTGTGTCAAGTCAGTCATGGACATAGTCGAACTACGTTGCCTCTGTGACTGGACGTAGGCAAGGCCATCATTTGATACGCCCCCAAGGCATTAGGTTTATCCTTCTACGTTTGTCACGTCTCACACACATAAAATCATGACTCATTGTACATGTCAAAGTCATTGGTCGTGTCAAACTACAGGGTCTCTACATGTATAATGTAGGCAAGGCCATCAAACGATGAGCCCCCGAGGTTGCACTAGGTTAGTCTATTGGGGTTTATCACTATCATTATCACACACATCAGTCCTATTAGTCAAAGTTTGTTCGAACTACGAGGTATCTGCATGTAATATGTAGGCAAGTCCATCAAATGATGGGGCTCTAAGGCTACACTAGGTTAGTCCTTTAGGGTATTTCTTGTCATACACTATCAACACACACACACACAATAGTCAAAACATCAAGACAAGTCACACATCAACAAGCGAAAAATGTCATCAATGTCAACAAGTCAAATCAAACAAATTGTCAAAACAATCAACTTATGTCTTATACAAGATTTTTCCTTCTTGGAAATAGACATCGTCAATTATCATAGTCTTATGCTGCTTGTCGCATCAACGTCATCAAGCTCAAACATCTTATACGGTACGTGTCTTTTTGAAACTAGGCTTTGTCATGCCTTACATAGATAGTCACAAATTCAAAACCAGACTTGACATCTTATATGGTATGTGTCATCATTGTCATTAGGCTATGTCGAACAATCAAACAATCAAACAAGATCAAGTTTTGGCAAATATTTTTATTGGCTTTTGACTTTTTATGGCTTATTTGGTTTTATCTTATTAACTTTGTCTTTGAGTTTGGCTAGTAGCTTTCTCGAGGACATCCCATGAAGGATTTAGAAAAACAAGGATGTTTCAAGACTATCTTTCTTTGAAAGTTGTTTGTCAACTGTCTTTTTAACTTGGTTTTCAAGTCAGGTTACTAGCTTCCTTGAGGATGTCCCATGAAGGATTTAGAGGAGCAATAATGTATCTTGACTATGTCTTTTTCTTTGATTGTTGTTTGTGGTTTGTCTTGACAAAAAGACAAGGGCAACTATGCCCTTAGTATGAGTTAAGACAATCCTTGTTTGCGACTGTCTATTTTTAGCAAGTGGATGACTTTGTACACCCTGGTCTATCTCATATCATGGTGTTTACTGTCCATTTATGTCATGTCCCACCCAATGATGATTTAATGCAAGGCTTAGTTTGTATTTGGAAAAGTATTGAAGATTCTGAGATTCTTTTAAAATCCATGTCTTCCATGATAACATCTATGTCTTCTATGCTACTACTCATCTTTTTCACCCTAATATTTCTTCTTTTTGGCATCTTCACCACCCTTATCTATGTTCCTCTACCATTTTTTCCTTCATCTTCTAGTTCTCTCATCCATGTCGAGAGCACACTCATGTTCTTTTAACCCACCTATCCTCTCAAGGAGGCATACCACTACCTCCTCGTCATTCTCCCTTTCACTCGGGCATATTTTTAATTAATTTTCTTTGACACAATGCAATAAACAACATTGTATCAAAGAGGGGCAAACTGTAGACACTGAAAATTGGTCTAGGCCTGCGAGTACCACTTTCGACATAATTTTCTAATGTCCATGGCCACAATTAAATAATGTTAATTATTTAATTATTTCCTATACACATTGTTTCATTTATTAATTAAATAACCTTTAATTATTTAATTCATTCATTATGACCCTTATTCAACTTTGATTAATTAAATAAATCTTATTTACTTAATTACGTCACTAATTAATTAATTCTCTTTCCAAATTAAATAATTTATTATTTAATTTACACTTTATCATATTTCGACTATAATTAAATATTCATTTCGAATTATTTAATTATTCAATTAACCTTTTCAAATGTCAATTAAATAAATCATTATTTATTTAATTAAATCTTTCAAATTTCGAATGTTGAATTAAATAAATATTTAATTCATTAAAAGATTTATTTCTGTCACATTCTTCTATCGCCCACTTAACTAATTATTCACTCACAATTTAATTTGAGATCTATTTAAATCCGTCAGTTATCTTCTGATTCGATATCTAATCGTGTTTGCGAAGATACTCTCTATCATAACCAGTCAGTTATCTACTTAAGACTCATATGCATGCACAATTTATTATCTTTATTTAATTAATTAATCCATGTGTGGAACAGATCATTGTTGAGTTCTAACTTTATCCTTTTCGTTCAAATTTTAATTCTTTTGTTTTTCAAAGAATTTTAACTGAAGATTAAATCATTTATTTAATCTTGATCTCTTATTCAGTCTATTTTTAAATAGTCTTAACACCAGATTAAATTATTATTTTTATTTAATCTTTATCCTGTATAATTTCCCAACTCACATTCTAACTAACACAGAACTCACATTGCATGGCATTCAACAAACTTGATCGTTGATCTCTCTTTCGAATCTGAGCCGATCATTTGAAAACCAGCTTTCTATAAATTGGGTGACCTTTGTCATTATTCCTCCTCCCGATATCAATATACTTTTGGAAGAAACTTTTTAATCTTCAATATTTTTCTATAATCACATACATCAAGGCTATACTTGCACACTTACTAAAAATCTGAGGGCAAGAATACTATCACGGCAAAATGGAGAAGGACAATCAAGATAATTCGAAGGATTTTTCTGATATTCAATGAGATTGTTTTAATTATCATTTTAGTTTGTTTATTCCTTCATTCTTAGTTGTTTGATTTATATTAATGCATGTTTATATTAGATTTAACCATCTTTCTTGCAAAGTCATTTTATCTATGTTACAGGACCTATTAATTAAATCGGGTTAATTCACCTCTTTTCACACTAACATTTCATCTCATTAAATTAAATAAATCAAAATATTTAATTTAATCTTCTAAGTCATATTATTTAATTAAAAAACCTTAATTTATTTAATAAAATATCATTTTACCCCTCCCCTATTTATTAAATCACCTAATTTAATAAATATCTATAATTCCTCTAATCCCTTAATTGTATAAATTAAACCTTGTTTACTTAGCAATTAAATAATGTTCCTCTAATAAAAGGGAATATTCTTTATCCTTTTTTGCATAATTAAAACTTTGTTTTAATTTGTAAATTAACCTTTTTCATCCAAATGGAATATTCCCTCTCCTACAATCAACTCACTTTGCTTCAAAAGCAAGTTAACCCATTTACCTCCTAAGCAAGTTACCTTTGACTTGTGTGAGCAGGTCAAAAGTGTGTTTGTTGAGGCAAATGTGAACCCTTGATCATTTCCTTGATCCATGTGATCTTACATTCTCATCTGTTGATGAGAATCCTTGATCCATGCCTCCTCATCTCCATCCTCAACCGTTGATTAAGCTTTTTGATCTCAACCACTCATTCTTCATTTTCTCTCCTATGAATAGATCATTGTTTGGAGACAAATGACATCCATCACTTAGAGAAAACTTATGCTATTAAATTCACTCACATCCATATTCTCAATTTTCCCACATTTAGCTTATTTTTAGTTTGTTTTAGTTGCATAAAAGCTTACATAATCCATTAATGGCTTCCATGCATCCATCTTAGTTTGTAAATAAATTAGGGTTTCATCTTTTAGCATCATTTTAACTTAGATTAGCATAGAATTAGCTTAGAAACTGTATATGTTGATCATAAAAGCTTGTGCCTCTCCGATAGTTTTATGGGAAATTCAGCGAGTGGGAGACAATATGCATCTCACTAAATACCTCCAGAGTTTTTATAGAAAGCCAACTCTTCTCTGAGTTTAGGAAAATGGGAAAAGAAATACAAACAAAAAAACATGAAAGATGGCAATGCGCCAATGCTTTTACAACATTTCAAAAGCACAAGCTTCCCTCTACGAGTGATATGAGAGACACAAAACACCACTTCCCTTCATTGCTGAGAGGAGAACAAATGGCAGAGGCTCGATACAAGCACAGATGCAGTCATTCAATCGACCTGTAGGAAGTGTGTATTAAGATCCGAATCAAATTTAGAATTTTTGAAGTTAACATAAAACATTCAAAAGCAATATAAACCCTTCCCCTTAATATAGCATATTATGAAGAAATGATAACCTTACAAAGAAAAAGAGAAGTCCAATGACATAGTCTAGTCTCTTAAGATTATAATCTATTCATATACACAAACAGAATGGAAATTTGACAACCAAACTATTCAGATTAAGCAAGACACAGTACCTTATTTTGAATGAGGATATAAAGAGAGAAATATTGACAAAGACCATATCATGCATAGTTTTAGATATTTCTTCAAAATAACTCATATTTCAAATTCAAATGAACTTTAAAATAGAGATCGGATAGCAATCCGATAATAGTTTGATCATAAAATAGACATAACATGCCAGAGTGAAGTAGTGTTCTATAAAATTTTAAGAAAATACCTCTACTAACTAGAAAAAATAAAGAAAATTTTTCCAACAGGAAAACTTTTGGAACCCTTTCTCTATGCTGCTATTTTCAATATATAGCCACCCAGAAGAGAAAAACATCGACCTCATCCAAAGTTAATGATTGCCAAACGTCAAAACCTGATAGCTTGTAAATCTAACTCTAGATCTTTTATTATATCATTGGAATCTTGCTCATCAACTTTCAACTACCACATTTGTATCATTAGATATTTTCACAAGGTTAGCTCTTGTAATTGTCTTGATCCTAGAAAGACAAACTGGAGACAGTCTTATCGATCACCCAAGTGGCTTTGGCAGCACCGACTCGCGTCCCTTCAAAGGTAAAGCGCATTCTGATGAGCTTTGAGTGAACATTCCCAAGATATAACTTTATAGCGCAAAGGGATGATGTGTCAGCAGGGCAGATAATCTTAGATCGACGAAAAAATAGACACAAGAAAATGTCTGCCAGACTGACACGTAGTCTGAATTCCGACAAAGGAGAAAGCAATTATGATTACACGCACAGCCACCATATGGCGTATTGCACATCTATCAGAAATACAAAATCCTTGAGCACGGATCACCTTGAAGACTAAAATAAAGCCAAAAATAAAGATAACAAAGGCAAAAAAAATCTTCATAGTTTTGGTGAATCATAGGGGGCCTTCGCTTGCGAAGGCATGAACTGAGACCTTTGGTTATTCTTGGAACTTGAGAAATGCAACATCTCCCAGTCTGCGTTAGTCAGTTGGTCAAGGCTACTGAAGGATTTATATGCCTGATCCAGCTCGAAGACCTCTTTGAAATAAACAAATCCCCATCTCGTTGGAACTACTCCTAGATGATAGTAAAGACAAGAAAGCTGAAGAATTTCACTCTCAATGTCATCCACTGCTTGTCCCGAACTTGGGCCTGGAAGATCTACAGGAGTCTGAACCTTGTTCTTGACCTCTTCTGTAATCTTCTACACTAACAATAGATCTCCATCATCTGACAGGAAAGGAGGCAACCCATAACTGTATAAGATCCCAAAATATTTCTTGATTTCATCGACTCTCTTATTCAAAATCGCCTGGTTGTTCTTGGTTTTGGATGCCACCTTATGGCAATAGGTGAATTCACTTTCTTTACTATAGGAATCCCTTCAATCTATAATAACTGTACCTCTCAGGGCTTCATCTGTTGCCACACAAATCTTAGAAATCAAATTTTTTGATTCGGCCAATCGGGGAGCATACTCCTGAAGATTTCGATCGGCCAACGGGCCAACCTTTTCATTTATTTCCCAGGCATCCCTTAGGAATTGTAAGGCTGATTTCATAACAGTGAGTGAGACAATGATTTTTTCCCAGTAAGCGGATACCAACCTCTTCTTTATAGGAAGGGTTGCAGAACTTTGCGTAGCGGCTAACTCTTCCTGTACTTGAGCCTCTTTCACTTTCAATCTCTAATCCAAATGATCTCTCTTCTCGAGGGCTTCTCCCAGTTCTGAAACCAAATTTTCAGTCTCCTGATTCTGAGCATGCAAGGCAGCCTCAACTCCTTATTTATCCTCCTCGATCTTTTCGATCTCCCATCAGGCCTTTTGCATATCATCGAAAGCCTGAGCTCGGATGCTATCTAACTCTTTCTTTATATTTCCCAAAAACACTGGTGCTCTACAACAGATTGACACTCAACTTCAAGTTCCCCTTTTATCCTGTCAATTTTACTGTAAAGTTGGATCCATTCATCTTACAGTGTTGCAAGTGATCCTATTGCTTTATTTTTCTAGTCTTGCACCTACATTATGCGGATCATTTCATCATTTCAAGCCCTGAACTCCGACTGCAAATAGCTCACCATTTCTTTTACATTTTCTAGCTCATTTTCATGTTTTCTCAGCTTTCAATCCAGCCTCTTGTAGTCTGCGTATACCACCTTCTGAGTGGTCTTTTCCAGGTCTACCTTGTCACATGAACAGATCTCATTCAAATCCAAACCCAATTCTTGGATATCATAGTCCTCCATCTACATATGTCCTTTAGCTTGGGCTGCGAATGTCTTCATGGTGGTGATCCATAGAGAATTTATTTCTTTGTTAAAATATGTCTGGATCCTCTTGGAGGTTGGCATTTCAGCATTCTTCTAACTTATTTTCTATTTTCTATTTTGTCAAGCCTACCTAGTCGCAGCGAAATGCTTCTGGAGAGTCTGTGGGGTATCAATATTTTGTGCCACCATAGAAGCACTAGGGGGTAGACTAAAGAGAGTGAGAAGGGTACACTTTAGATGTGTGGGCATGTGGGGAGGCAAATGGAAGAGTAATCATTGAGAATGGCAGGATGCCAAATTGGGATCAGGCACCTGGAGTACTATTCAAAGTAAAGAGAGTAACGGATGAGGTAGGAAATTTCTATCTGAATGAGGATGGGCTTGGGGTAACACGTAACATGGGTGACTCAACTTTCTCTATGGGGGCTCTTGATAGGGTGATTAAAGATTCAATGTTGGCCAAAGCGGATACTTCTTGCTCGGCATGTGGTAGCGTGTCACTCAATATATTAAAAATAATAGGGGGTTTAGTTAACACTAAATACTTAGGTTCTGAAGGTGGAGGGTTCTTTTCAATAGGCAGAGGAAAAGGATTAACCAAAGATGGAGAAGCAGGAAGAAGAGGGGGAGCAAGACTTACCTGATAGTCCGAACATTTTGGAGAGCGAACTCTACTTCTTCATTTTTGATGGCAGTATTAGATGCGTCCAAGTCTTGGACTCGCCATAACTTTGTATGTCCTGAACTAGAACACTCTGATCCCTTTGTGGATGATCCTGTCAAAGCTTGGCCTTCTTGTTCCACAATTAAACCTCTTGGGAATCGTCGAGTTCTCTTCCCTTTGCTTCAGACACTAGTGGAAGATACATCTTGTGAGTCCTTATGCTTAGAGCTCTTTCCTTTGTCAAACTTCTCTGGTCAGGGAGCATGGCATGGAAGTCGCTCCTATGTTACTTCATGGCTAGACTCTAGGTTCCTATTGTCAAAATCAGCCTCTGTCATAAATATTCTTGAATTGTTCATCATATGGTTGAAAGTCCTCTAGTTGCTTATGTGTATTTCCCATTTCTTGTTGAAACCTCTAGAAGTCTACCATCTTGTGTTTTGACCATCCTTGTCATTTCATCTAACTCTTTAAGGTTTTTCCTATTAGAATATCCCTTTGATATCTTTCCTGTGGGGTGTAGAAACTCAACCACTTCATCCTCTTCATCGATATGAGGGCCAAGTTGATGTACAAATTCAGCCTCTCTTGTGTCGGGTTTCTCTTGGATTCCACATATTCTCTTGCCTCGTGCTTAAGGGGAAGTTTCCTTGACGAATTATAATCCCATTCATCAAATATGAGGACCAAGCTTAGAGCCGCTAACATATTATTCAATTCCTTTTGTGCCTTATGCTTCTCCAGCACTACCCGACTATTTGAAATGCAGAGAGAAAGTAGATATAATTTCATTTTCTTCCTTCCTCTTCCATACGTTTTTTCAGCATGCCTCCAATGCGAAGACTCAATCCATTACAAATATTGGGAGTCAAAAAGGTTCTCCAGAGAAATCATGATATCTGATGAATGTAAAATCTTCCCCGAAGAATTAATCTACTGGGGTCGATGAATTCTTTATCCATAGAAAAACCTCAAGGAACAAGCGGTCACTGGGCTGAGGTAACAACTCTTGCAATACCAGTCTCAGAAAGAGGTGTACAAACTAGTAATAGTTACTTGTTCTTGATGAGACATAGGTCCATACAAAAATTGGTTGAATTAAACCCTCCTCATCTAACCTAGATATAGGAAAATTTATCTCCAAAAACCTAAAGTTCTAATGCAGGGTCAAATGGACCAAGAAAGAAGAATACTTGAATTTAGATTCAGCCTAGTAATTCTTCAATTGTAGCAACATATTTGCAGCTATCACATCAGAAAAATTAAAATACCTCTATTCCCGCCCATGCTTGAGTATCAGAGCCAAGGCCATCTAGAAAGGATAGACTTCCTCATCATTGTCCAGGCTGAAAACCCAGGCTACCATTGAGAAAAGATCATGTGTGCTTTATAGGAACCTCTTGAATGCCAAAGGGAAAACAAAATGGCCTCTATTCAGCCTTTCTCTTGTTTCATAATGATAGAAACCTTCTCTTTCATTTGATTCCTCCCAATAGGTCTCTGTATCTTCTTCGACAAATGTCTCGATACGCTGGTTGAAAGGGATACACAACATTTCTCTTATAGCTGGAGAAGATATTGTGACCTTGATTCTATTGCATGTTATGGTCCCAATTTCTTTGTCAAATCTTCTAGCACATGCATCCACCAATTATGGGCATGGGTGTACGGTAGGTATCATGAGCTATGGCAACCCACAATTCCAGAGCCGAGAAGAAAAACCCTAAGAGGTATCATGATCTTTCATTCTCTGAAATTTTTAGGGTTCCTTGCTAGCTTTGTGTTGAAGACATTGTTGATGACGTCTCACACCGCTTCTCTTTTGACACTCCTATCTATCATCATCTTTTTGCGGAATTTGAAAGGTTGATCCTCAGGCACTGGGGCATTGGTGAATGATTTTTACCCAAAAATATTGGTGAAAGCAAGCCTCCTTGGTGTAGATTATGTGCTTCTTCTAGTCATTTATGGTTCCACCATAGCTACTTCAAAATTTGTTGAGAGTTTTACTGAAATGACCACTTGCTCTTTGATTTCCTTGAAAAAAATCTACTTTTTCATGTAATTACTTTCCCAAAGAGGTACATTTAATTAAGGCTATGTCATTACTGCTGGTCCATTAAATGCTACCAATGAGGAGATACGTGTGGTTAGGGGATATGTATCCCTCGAGAATGTTAATACTCTATAGAAATGAATTTATTACATTCCT
Organism: Sequoiadendron giganteum; assembly: GCA_007115665.2. NCBI lineage: Eukaryota > Viridiplantae > Streptophyta > Pinopsida > Cupressales > Cupressaceae > Sequoiadendron > Sequoiadendron giganteum. The sequence continues at coordinate 369,398,230 of CM021101.1, read as the reverse complement.
TTTGTCGCCTCTTTTCTCAAATAAACTCATTGCCTTGGGAAGAGTGCCATTACTTATGTCAATATTTTCTTAGCGATACAAAGTACTCTTGAAAAGATGAGCTCATTAATTTGTTAAGAATTAGTGCATTAATCCATGTCCTTTCACTTACAGAAGCCAGCTAATACTAATGATGGCCAAGGACACATGTCAAAAATCAGCCTATACGAGCATTTACTCCCAACGTCCAAACATTAATTTTCAAATCTTATGACATATTTTTCGTATGATCTATTCTCTATTCATCGACTGCTTTGGTATTTTCCCATTACCATCTGGCCAAAAATAGAACCTCCACTGTCTAGCCATCCCAGCCCCTATTTTCTATAAATAGCTATGCCACCTCAAGGTTATATTCATTCGAAAAAGAAAAACTTCAGAGTTTAGCTATCTTTTTCTATCTACAATATTTCCTTTCGCTCTACTGCTCCAACCATGTATGTCGGTTTGGGTACTCCTATTCATCTTCTCCCACGAAGGCCTCAATATGCCTTCACTGGGGAAATTACGAGTGAGAGAATTAAGTGTCTGGTAAAGGGGTGTGACCGCTTGGGGGTAATTGCTTGTCGATGGGTTGTTGGGATGGACTTCATTGAGGATGAGAGCCAAGTGCAGACCAATTGCAAAGTCCTATCCCACTTCGTTGCCTCCCTACTGGACCTAAATGTCGCTAAAACCAAGATAGTTGAGTTGTGTCATCGTATCCTCAATGTTTCTCTACTGGAAGGGCACGGTGAAATAGTGCAAGTTGCTATCCCTAGCATCAGCATTCCTAACGTGATGGACCTCCACAGGTTTGTTGATTGTGGCATGGATGTGCCTTGGTTGCCCTTTCTCAGCAACTTATCGACCATGGACCTGAATAGCCACTATGCCATGTCCCTGCCTACTACTACCTACTTCCTTCATGACTATGGCATTGAAAAAGCTCTGCATTATGACTTTAAAAATCAATTTGATCTTGTTGTCTTTGGTCACGCCAAATGAGGTCGACGACTGTGAATTGTGTTCCTGCTCTCATGTGAATGAAGAAGAAGAAGAAGAAAGAAGAAAAATTATAATGGGAAACAAGCCCCTATAACGACAATTGGAGGCCTTCCTTTTGAATTTTTTGTAAAAATTCCTCCATTTTGTTTTCTTTTTGTATTTTGCTCAAATACCCTTTATGGGTTTTACTCGAAAGAGCCTTTCTGCTAGAATTTGAGCCTCAGGCTAGCTTCTACTGTAAATTCAATAAAGAAAATACAATATATATAATATATCTTTTTGTACCTCTTCTACTTCTTCACTTTATTCTTAAATCTAAAACATAAATCTTTTTACAAAAAAAATTACATATGGTACATATCTGTGAAAAAAAATTTAGTGTCATACTTTCATGGAATGGTTTCAGATAAATATTGTTTATCAGTATCTCTAAAGCATTACCTTTCATATCTTCCAATTCATATGCATTATTTTCTTTGCATGCACTGATTCGGAAGGGGCCCTTCCATAATGCTTCAAATTTGGTGTGTTTCCCTAGTTTCGCAGCGTTTTCATCATATTTTAGCACCAAGCTTCCTTCCTAGAAATATGGGTCGAAAGTTTTTTTGTCAAACCATCACTTGATGATCTGTCGGCAGCTGATCATAGCCTCAAAATCCTTTTCTCTATTTTCCTCCAGTTCGAGGAGTTTGGTTATCTGTACCTCCATTCCACCATTTTCCTCTATTTCTATAGCTTTCAGTAGTTGTAATGCGGGAAGTTCCATGGAGATGGGTAAAACTACTTCCTTCCCATATACTAATTTGTAAGGAGATGTCTTCAGGATCTGTTTCAGCATGATTCGGTCCACCCATAAAGCAGCCCGTATATGTTTGTGCCATTCCCTTTTTCGTTCAAACCCGATGCGTTTGATTAACCTAATTAGGTTTTTATTTGTCGACTCCGCTAACCCATTCCCTTGTGGATAGTAATTTGAAGAGGTCTTGAGGTAGATCTTGTTCCTAATAGAAAAATCTGACACCTTCAAACCTACAAAGGCCCTATCATTGTCATATATAATAGTCTTTGGCGAACCGAACCTAGTCACCAACCCTTCTAGAAAGTTATCAATTTTGCCTTTTGTAGAACCTTTCAGGGCGATAGCCTCTATCCATCTTGTGAAATAATCATTCATTATGAGAATCCACTTATGGCCAGCACTGGGGATAGGATTTATAATTCTAACAAATTCTAATACCCATTGAGCAAAGGGCTCTTCAGTTACAATGGGACTACAAGGCAAAGCAAATTTTTTCCTTTTGCCAACAAAAAATTGGCATTGGGTGCATTTCTACACCAAATGGTGTGCTTCTGAAAACATTGAGGGCCAGTAGTATCATGCTCGCATAATTTTTAAATTGGTGTTTTTCACAAAAAAATGTCTTCTCTCGAGGCTACTATGGAATTCTGATAGAACCCTACTTGACGAGCACTTGCCTAAACATCAGAGCAATACTCTGTCATAGTTCCTCAAATAAAATTCCTTCGATAAATACGTACCTGGCGCCTTGCAACTGGTAGTATCTTTGTTTGTGAAAGGGGAGATTTGTCGAGTAGTATCCTTTCTGCATGTATAATGTTTGATCCATTACCTAGGATTCATTAGATTTGAACTAGTTTGAAAGGACTTAATCAATCTCCTTGTTGGTTTAGAAACCCTACTCTTGTGCAAGATATTCACATAGGCCTCTTCCTCACACCAGCTTGGTTAGCTTGATGTCCACATTGTACTCCAAGATCTTAGTGATCCAATTAGCTCTCTTTTTGGATATTTCTCCCTCAGTGATGTATTCCCTCACACTTGGGTGAGTGACCAAAATCATGATCTTATTGGCTGACACTAAGTGTCGAAACTTTTTGAGACTCTTAAAAATGGAAAAAGCCTGCTTCTCTACAAAGTTATATATGATTTTGTAACCTTTGAGAGTTCTTGAATGGAAAGAAATCGGATGCTCTTCATTATCCTTCTCATCCTTTTCTGTGAGCATGGAAGCTATGCTGTGTTGGCCACTATATACATATAACAAGAAATCTTTGGAAAAATCCGAATTAGCAAGTACTGGAGCTATGAAGATAGCCTTCTTTATCTGCTTGAAAGCCTCTTTGCCTTCTGGGATCCATTTGAAAATCAAATTCCTTTTGAACATCCAGGTGATGGGCCTTGCAATGCTCACAAAGTCAGAAATGAAACAACTGAAAAAATTGATATTTCCTAAGAAAGATTGTAACCCCTTTTGATTTACTAGTAAGGATAAATCCATTATAGGTTTGACTCTTTCAGAGTCGATTGCAATTCCTTCCTTGGATACTACAAAACCAGGAAGTTTACCTTGAGGTACTCTGAAAACACATTTTTTGGAATTTAAAGAAATCCCAAACCTTTAGCACATCTAGAAGATCTGTTCTAGGTGATCAAAATGATCAACCTCTAATTTTGAAAAAATGGTCAAATCATCTAGGTAAATCAGAATGATTAAATTAATCAATCATGCAAAAGCAATGTCCATGGCACGTTGAAAAGTCACACCGGCATTTGAGAGTTTGAAAGCAATCTTTGCATACATGAACGTACCCCACTTGGTGGTAAACGTCATTTTATGTTGGTCACTCTCCTTAACAAGTACCTGATTGTACCCTGAAAAGTCGTCGAACAATGAGAACATCTCTGACGCGACCATTGTTTGCAAAATCTGCTCCATGGATGAAAATGATAATGATCTTTCAGCGAGGCCTTATTCAGGTCCCATAAATCGACACAAAGCCTAATATCACCATTTTTCTTCCGAATCGGTACCAAATTAGACACCCAAGTTGAGTGTTTAATCAGATAAATGATTCATTACTCGATCAATTTAGTGAGTTCTTATGCCATCAGTGCTTCAACCTTTAGATTAACAGGCCTTTATTTCTATCGGACTTGCTTCACCCCTTCCACCAAGTCAATGGTATGTTGAATTATACTTGGGTCGTATCCTATGAGGTCATCAAAGGTCCATGCTATAACTCCTTTGTAGTTGAGCATAGATTTCTTAGCCTTTCTCTATCCTCCCACTGTACATTTCTTCTGACTTTCAATCTTTTGTCATTTCCGACATCCAACTCTTCATAATCATTCTCATCAGTTGTGAACCTTTGCTTGTCTTTCCTCACATCTTCACAATCAAAAAGATTCTCAAGGGAAATCAAACTTCCAGGGAGCTTATTGCCTTTTAGCTGAATAACCGTTCCTTCGAATGGTTGAAACTTTGATTCTGAATGGTCGAAAGGTCTCTCAGACTTTTGAATGAAAGTGGCTATTTGGGTGTCATCTTCAAACACTTGCCAGTTTTGATCGTTGTCGAGAATTGACGGTCAAACAATGATGCAAACCAAACTTTGCTTTGAGTTGGAAACTAGCTCGAACTATGACCCAATGGAAGCCATCTGATCCACTATATCATTCAGGGACTGAAGAATAACTTACACATTGAACACTTTGAATCCCTCAATTAAGTCCCATACCTGATGTTTATAGGCTTTCATCCTTATATTTTTGGTCGCTGCTTGTCCATGGACTTGGCTGACTATCAACTCAAAATCTCCAAATACTTGTAATATTTTCGCACCCATCTAGTCAGCAAGAAAAATACTATGGATGAATGCTTCATATTTTGCATCGTTATTTGAGCACAAAAACTAGAAATGGTAAGCCTTGAGGGTCTTGGATCTTGTTGGAGACAACAAATGGACTCCTGCTCTAGAACCAACTTTTCTTTTAGCACCATCAAAGTACAAGGTCCACAGGAAATTATCCATCAGATCATCATAGCTCACCTGATCTTTCATTAGTTTCGGATGGACCATGTCATCATCAAATATGACATAAGTATCCAGTCCAGTGGCATGGAAATTTCCAAATGGGTGAGATTCAATGAATTGTTTAAGAAGAACCTCCTCTTAAGGGGTCCACTCACTTGTGTCTTCTTCATCTTCCTTTATTTCAACACAATACCCTTCTTGCTTCAAAAAGGAAGTATGTGCAGCTTCAAAACAAAGAACAGCATTGTCTGTTATGTGTTTAGAATGGAAATATTCTGAGAGAATCCTCATCTTTTCTCCATGGCTGATTCTTAATATCAAATGGGACCAATCTAGTGCCAAATATTTTCCCATCTTTATGGTGAAATATCTAGAGAGACACATCCCAAAAACCAAGGGAATGTCAATTATTACCACCTCCTACGAAACTGTCTAGCTTGGGCTCAAAAAAAGGGTCAAGGGTAGATCTTTTTTCTGACCAATTGTCGAAACCTTCTTTTCGTCCAGCTACATGATTCCCTTTTCCAAAGGTTCATACTTGAGCATCAAGGCATCAACCACTTGCTTTGGCATGACTGTTGTACTGGCTCCCGAGTCAATCATATTATTTTGCAAAAGCTTATTCCCCATAATTAATGCTAAAAAGGAAGGAGTGGACTTTGGCTTGCTTACCTCCTTCTCTTTTACTTTCGTATAAGCTAAGGCCTTCAAATTTTGAGGGTCCGACGTGGGAACTTTGTCTTTATCCAGAACATGTGATGGGCCTTCATCTGTCTACAGCCTTGGTTCTTCATTCTTCAATGCTTCTCGAAGTAATATATTTTTCTAGAGGATAGAAATTGCATCCCATAGAGACACATTAGCAGGTGCCTTCTTCATCTTCTCTACCATATTGAGTGTTTTGACCAGCTGAATCTTTGGCTTGAATGTCAGAATCTCTCTCAGCTTCTGAGGAAGATGATCCATTATGAACAAGTTTGATCTCATATCAGGAAATTTGTCTGGTGCTTGTGGAATCTATTGGTGTTGGTGGAATTTTTTGTTGTTGAGTCGGCGGAGTAGCTGGCTGGGGCAATTGTCTCTCACGTGAAGGTGGCTAGCGAGACTAGGAACAAGACAGAGCCTGTGGAACATATTCCCCAATGAGTCTTCTCTTGGATCTCATGTTATAATCTGACTGTATCTATGGAGCATTGGTTGTTGAAGCTTCGTTTGCAAAAACCACATCTTCTTCCTCCATCCAAGAGAAAAGTGCTTGATTGGGTGCTATGTCCAACTCTCATTCTACAGACATCCCTTGCATTTGCACTCTAAATCGGTCATTCTCTATCTCAAGAGACTCATATCCTTTCATGTTGGGTTATGCACCTTTGTTCCTTTGCTCTACTATCCTTTGTTGTATGTTTCCTTTGGGGAAATTATGAGGCATATGACTATCATTATAAGGAAAACACCATGCATTTTCATCATCCGCCAAGTTATTTTGATCTGGTACCAACTCTTTGTTATGGCTATCCTTAACCATTTGTAATGGCATGGTAACCTAGACCATTTGGTTGGTGGAAGTTGCTTGCTGACCTCCCTGACCCGAAGGTCCTTGATATGCACTCTGTTGATTTTTTTGATAGAAGGTTCTACCTCCTTGGTACATCTAGGTTGCTTGTTTCGGAGTAGTTTCTTGTTGTCGCTTGATGAGAACTAGCTCATTAGCGAAAGGTCGCATCAAGATCTTCATATCGTTAAGGTCCACCACTATAGAGGAGGAAATCAACATGCTTGGTTGTACGGTAGGATATATGTACATAGACTGGGGTGGAGTTGGGCTCATCATTTGGGGTGCTAGAGTGTTTGGAGAAGACTCTTCTCAAAGTAGAGCGCCTGAGATTTCAAGAAAAATAGGCATCAAAGTTTGTGGTGGAAGCTTTCCTGCATCTATCAAACTATTCTCCACGTAGACTACAAGAAAAATAGGCATCAAAGTTTGTGGTGGAAGCTTTCCTGCATCTATCAAACTATTCTCCACGTAGACTACCAACTCGTAGGCATCGAGTGATGAGGCAAAAATAGCCTCATCATAATAAAATCTGGAAAGCTTACTCTTGCTAATTCAATCCCAAGCCTGTGCCAATTTATTAAACTTTAGGAGAAGTAATTACTTATTTTTAGGAAAATTATGCTTTCTTTCTTTCTTTTGATCAATTGGGGAAATTGTCCAAAGCAGGTTTAATGGGTTGATTTGAGCGTTTTTGTAGGGATTATCGGGTCATCATGCGGCTATTGCAGAAGTTTTAGCCAGCACGTGCCTCAAGAGTAATGTTGCGAACCAACTCCTAGATGCCTAGATGATGCGCCAAAGATTCAGTTTCAGTTATTTAAAATTTTGTTGTTAAAAACTTTATGGCTCTTCTCGAGCCTTCTACATGTTTTAAAGCTTTAAATACATCAAGTTAGTTTTTAGTTAAGGAAGAATTTTTCAATGGCTATCCATGCCATCTTAAATTTAGGATTTAGTTAAAAATTTATCTATAAAACTGTAATTTCATAAGTAGTGAATAAGACAGAGAGGAAGTATCGTTATGTTGTTTACATGGTTTTGCCAATCACTGTTGAAATGAGTTATCCGATTTCCGTTTATTGGTAACTGTTGAATTCGAATGATGCTGACTATATGTCATAAGAGGATTTGAGTATCTATAGTTCATGTGAGTTAAAGACGAAGTAGTAGCCCGCGAGCTGGCCACTCGAGGGGAGTTAGCCTAGATAGATAAATATTTTATTGTTAAGTTATTTTCTTTGTTAAAGATAAATTGTTGTTCAGTAGGAAATAAAAAGTTGTTGAAGAGTCAAGTCAGTTGTTTCGGAGCACCATTATTTTTAAATTGTATAAGTTTTCTTTTGTAGTTGATAATATTCCTTGATTGTTTAGAAGATGCTTAATTGTTTATTTCCTTATTTTTTTATTTCTGTAATTTACCAGTTGTTTAATTTACTTGTTTCTATGCTTTCTAGTTTAGTCGTAATTCTTTCTAAATTAGTTGTCTTATTATTTTTAATTTAGTATTTCTAGATTTTCTTAGAGTAAGATTATTTTAGAGTTAAGAAGTAATGGATTTAGTTTATTCTTGATTTCTATAGTTTAAAGAAAAACTAAAAATATAAAATGGATTGTTCAAATAATCTCCTTCTGCAAACTGCCTTGGACACTGCCTGATCGACAATTGACATTCAATTATTCTAAAGTAGTAGGACCTAACGATAGCCTATCACTTTTTGGCTCCATTGTTGGGGACACTTCTTAAAAATCCTTTAAAAGTCTTTTTGCTTAAAGTGTTATTAGGAGACAGTTTGAATACAAAGCTTTATGCCAAAAATATCTTAGTCGGCTTTCTTTTCTACATGGTCCTGAAAAGAGGCCCTCACGGACGTTTTATACCAAATACCCCCCAAAAACACATACCTATCATACATAGGGAAGCCCAAGGCTCAGAAAACCACACTTCTGAATAATTATTTGAGCCTACCCCACCTGAGGCTTTCCATTATTTACCTGTCGAGCAACTGGCAGAACAGCTAGTAATCGAGGAAATTGTTTTTGAGGAACATACTCTTCTAAACATCATGGGAGATCGTAGGGCTGAAGCTAGCCACAATGAACCTCAGCCTCCTAGAACATTTACCTATCTTATTACGTTAGACGTTGATGATGAAACTTTCATGAAGAAAATTTCTCCACCTTTCCTTCCAACCTTATATGGCTTGCCTTCAGAAGACCCTGACCAATTTCTCTTTAAAATTAAAGTGCTATATCAGACTTATGATTATAAGAACGACAACCAAAAGTTGAAGATTTTTCTGTCAACTTTGAAGGACTCAGCAATGCGTTGGTTCATGGGATTGTGTTCAGGTAGTATAACATCCTGGGAAGAAATGGAGACTATTTTCTTGCACAAATACCAGAGTTATTGTAGGGTAAGTGATAGTAAGGAGGAGTTGTTTAAGCTAAGGCAAAACGAGGATGAAAGTTTGGAGGATTATCTCGATAGGTTCCTCTTCCTCTCCAAAAGATGTGGAGAAACGACCATTAGTGTAGAGATTCTGAAAAGAATATTTCTTAAAGGTCTTGATGATGACGCTCAATGAAACCTTGATTTAATGGAAAAAGGTGGCGTATCTCAATTAACTCTTGAAGAAATATGTGAGTTTTGTCGGAATTTCTCCCATACTAGGGGAGGAATCCACAAAACTAATCTTTTTAAAGGGTCTAATGAGATAGGTAAGCTTCATGAAGAAATAGCAAACCTAAAAATGGATATTCTCGTGCAATTGAATACCAACCTAGATGGTATACAAGCTAAAACCCGCAACCCTGAGACCTTGTCAATTTATTGTCCGAGGTGTTGGAATAAACACCTATTGCATGAGTGTCCTTTGGATAAAGTCAACGTTTGTTAGCTGTGTGAGAAAAATCATCCTACAAACCAGTGTGAGCTTTTTTCGGATATTAAGAATACTAAGAAAAAAACCGTTCAGGTTGAAGAAGAAATACATGCTTTAAACCAACGTCAAGGAGGTAATTTCCCTTATGGATAGAACCCTAATCCTAGATAGAGACCATAAAATAACTGGGCTCATAATCAATGGACTCCATCTTGGAATCAGTCACCTCCACCTCAACCTAATTGGGGAACTCCTTATTGGGGATCACCTAAGTGGACAAACCACACATGGGGCAATCAACTACAACAATAGTGGTACCAACAACATGCAGTACCCCAATGGAATCGGGCACAAAATTAGTTCTATACTAAACCAAAGAGGAATCAACAATAGAACCTGTTACCTCCAACTTAGAACCCTCCTCAACAGGATCAAGTAAACCAACCTCAGCTTCCAGTGCAACCGCTTCCCAATCCGAAAAATAATCGCCAAAATACACCAGTCTATTCTACCGAACATGAAAATGTTATTGGGCTTAATACAATACACTTCAGAAATATGCAGTTGCATTCTAGTCAAACTCTTCAACCACCATCCATTGAAGAAATAGTGGAGGAAACTAAGCCTAAAATTCCAACGAGAGACACGTTGTCTAAGCAAGATATTACTCCTCAAGACGAAGAACCTTTTTCAGTGGTAGGGGCTGCTCACTTGTCTCAAGGGGAGGAGGGTTAGCTCTTAAGTCAACATAAAGAGGATCTTGTTCCAAGAAAGAAAAGGATGGCACCATATCCAAAATTTTTAAAGTCCATAACTCTGGAAGATAGTCCAGAACTATCTCTGGCTACAGAAACTGCGCTAATTCAGGAGATTAAGCAGTTGCAAATTGAAGTTCCTTTATTGCAAGCAATAAAAGAAATCCCAAAATTAAACATATTAATCAAATAGTTATGTATCAAAACTCCAGGGAGGAAGCCAAAAGCGATAAATACTATTCATATTGATGGTTATTTAGCTAATTTTCTTTTTGGAAAGACTATTGCTCCAAAATACGATGATCCTAGAAGTCCACTTATAATTGTTACGGTCAATGAGGTAACAATATCAAATGCACTAGTGGATCTAGGAGTAGCTATTAATGTGATGATGGTGGATGTAATGGAAAAATTAGGTTTAACTGATTTACATCCTACAACCACAGTCTTACAAATGGCAAATCAGTCCATAGCCACCCCAAAGGGTGTCATTAAAAACATCCTTTTCAAAGTTGATGGATGGGATTATCCAGTCGACTTCCAGGTGATTCAATCACTTACACCTAATGATAGCTATCCTATAATTCTTGAAAGACCTTGGCTGGCCACAGTTACTGCTATGATTGATTGTTGGGAAGGGGGAATGACCATTTCGCATGGCCAGGATAGCAAATGCTTGTTCTTATATCCCCCTGCTAAGCCTACTAAGCATGAAAAAGTCTGGGTTGATGAACCTGAGGAATCGAATGGTTCAGATAGTTTAGCCTCCCTAGCCATGGTGGTAATTAAACAACACAGGGAAGAACCTGAAGAAAATTTAGTAAATGAGATAGCACGCCTTGCTATAACCCTGAATGAGGAAGAAATGATGGATGCTCCAAGGATTTTTGGGCAGCCAATTGATATAAGTGGAATGGAGCACAGTTATGCTACAATGGGAATGTCGTGTCACTTAGCAAATATGATTCCCAAAACAAGTCATTTCTATGAGGATATCACAAGGTTTCACCAACTGGTACCTCATATTTTTCCTCTTAATACGTTGTTGCGACCTATGTATACTGTAATTACGGTTCATCCTGGAACAAAATCGATAATGCTATTACCAAGAAAAACCTTGAATATCAATAGTTGGTTGATAGAAACTCAAGAGGATAAGTTGTTTAATATGTTGGTACAAAAATCCAAAGATTTTGCTTGGGATTATATGGACATGAGGGGAATTCACCCAAGTGTTTGTACTCATCACATTTACACTGATATCAATATAAGGCCTGTTCGCCAGCCGCAAAGGAGACTCAAACCTGCATTAAAGGATTTGGTCAAAATTGAGATTGAGAAAGTCCTTTGTGCTGGATTTATTTATCCAATCTTTGATAGTAAATTGTTATCACCTATGGTGGTAGTCCCAAATAAAAATGGGAAGTGGAGAATCTGTGTAGATTATCAAGAACTCAATAAAGCCACTTATAGAGATTATTTTCCCTTACCATTCATTGATCAAGTCCTGGACAATTTGGCTAGGAGGAAGTATTTCTCCTTTCTAGATGGATTTCGTGGTTATAATCAAATACAGGTTGCTCCAGAAGACCAAGACAAAACCATGTTTACCTGCCCTTGGGGCACATTTGCATATAGAGTGCTTCCTTTTGAACTATGCAACGCTCCAACAACCTTCTAGAGAGTCGTTCTTGCTATATTTCCTACTCTCGTTAATGACTGTGTCAAGGTTTATATGGACGATTTTATAGTCTATGGGTCAAACTATGATGAAGCTCTTTAGAACCTAGATTGAGTTCTACAAGTTTGTGAGGCAAATAGACTATCCCTTAGCCATGAGAAACGCTTAATAATGGTGGAGTAAGGAATAGTCTTGGGTCATCATATTTCCTCAAAAGGAATAAAGGTCGACCCTAAGAAAATTCAATTCATCCAGTAGTTGAAAATCCCTCAAACTTAGACAGATGTAAGAAGGTTTATTGGACATGCTAGTTACTACAGAACGTTCATAGAAGGCTTTAGTAAAATTTCAGCTCCTATGTTCTCTTTTTTATAGAAAGAAGTAGAGTTTGTCTGGGCATCTGAGTGTCAGCAATCATTTGAAGCAATCAAAGAAAAAGTTGTCTCTGCTCCCATTCTGAGAGGACCAAACTGGAGTATTCCCTTATATCTATGCTGATGCTTTTGATGATGCCATCGGTGCAGCTCTAGGACAAGAAGATGAGAATGGAGGGAAGTATGCTATATATTTTATCAGCAAAAATCTTACTTCGGCAGAAAAGAATTATACAATAGAAAAATAATTCCTAGTTGTTGTTCACGCAATCAAGAAATTCCATCATTATATTACAAGATATAAGGTCACACTTTACATGGATCACTCAGCTATGAAGTACCTAATGAACAAATCTGTGGTTAATGGTCCAATCATGAGATGGCTATTGCTCCTTCAGGAGTTTAATGCCACCATTCTTGATAAACCAGGGAAATATAATGTGGTAGCCGATTTTCTATCATGAATCAAACATGAAGAAGATGAAATTACCCCTGTACCAGATGATTTTCTAGATGAAAATGTATTTGCGTTTTCTGTAAAATCACCTTGGTTTGTAGATATCACTAACTATTTAGCTGCATCTGAGATACCTCCTGGATTCACGTCTAAGAAAAAGAAGCGACTAATCAAGGAGAGTTCCTCGTTCAAGTGGATTCATGGAATGTTATTTCGTTGTGGTCCTGACATGATTTTGAGAAGATGTGTAAGAGCTGATGAAACCTACAGCATTTTAAGGGCCTGTCACGATGACCCGTCGAGAGGACATTACTCTGCAAAGAGAACTTCCCACAAAGTCCTAGGTGTCGAATACTATTGGCCCTCAATTCACAAAGACATTAAGAACTATGTGCATCATTGTGATGAATTTCAGAGGGTAGGAAGACCAACTGCTTCTTCAGAAATGTCATTGCTACCTCAGGTAGTCCTTGAACCATTTGAAAAATGGGGTTTAGATTTCATCGGACCCATCGATCCTTCCTCTCAAGGGAAAGAGTATATACTGGTTTGCACTGACTACCTAACAAAATGGGCTAAAGTTCAAGCCTTAAGAATAGCTAGGGAAGAGCAGGTTGCAGACTTCCTTTATAATAAAATCTTCCTTAAATTTGGAGCCCCTTGAACTATCGTAACTAATCAAGGACCCCAATTCATGTCTTGAGTTCTCTTGGTATTTACCAATCATTTTTACGTAAGCCATAGAAATTCATCCCCTAACCACCCTCAAGCGAACGGCCAAGTAGAATTAACTAATAGAGAATTGGAAAATATTCTAACAAAAACAGTCTCTTCTGGAAAAAAAGACTGGGCCAGGAAGCTCCCTGAAGCCGTATGGGCATACAACACAACCTGAAAATCTACGACTAGATTCAGTCCTTATGAGCTCATTTTTGGGAAGAAGCCTCTTCTTCCCATTGAGTTCGAGTTACAAACTCTACGAACGGCTATTGAATTAGGTCTAGATTTAAAAAGAGCCCAAGTTGAATGAGTTCTACAACTAAGCGAATGACATGAACTTTGTTTAGACGCCATCCATCAAACTGAACTAATTCAACATCAACGGAAGGTATGGCATGATAAACATATTAAGGAAACGAAGTTTCACAATGGGGATTGGGCCTTGTTATTTGATTCTAGATACAAAGACCATAAGGGCAAGCTCAGGACTCACTGGTTGGGACCTTATGAAATTGAGGAAGTCTTTTTGAATGGAACTGTTCAATTAAAGCCAATAGATGGTGACACGCGAACTTTATTGGTTAATGGTCATCGCTTACATGTCTACCATAAGCCATTCAATAGGGAAGACTTTACAAGGATGGTCGAAATGCAAGGTGAGGTCCAATGTGTTGACTCTGCCATGGCAAAGTCTATCTAATAAAAATGTTAGGCTTTTGTGTTTCAAAAAAAAAATTTAAATTAAATTAATTTTTTTAAAAAAATTAAATAAATGGACATGTATGCTGAGATATTTTCCTTCATTTAATCTTTTTTCATTTTTGGACTTAGCTAAATATTTTTCATATTTTTGCAGGACTTCTCAAAAAGTAGAAAATAACTTCTGGAGCACCCTCCAAAGATGCTCTGGAATGTTATGATGCCTATGCTCTGGAACTTGACGTTTTCAAAGCCCGATGCTCTGGAACTTGTATAGAGCTTATCATATCGAGGAGGAATTCTACACTAATGTTCAAAGTCATGAATATTCATTTCCATGTCACTCAAACCTTTCATTCCATTGCTGCTCTGGCTGCATCTTTCAGCGATGCTTCGGAACCTTTCATTTCGTTGCTGCTATGGCTGCATCTTTCAGCAATACTCTGGAACCTTTCATTCCATTGCTACTCCGGCTACATCTTTCAGCGATACTCTGGAACCTTTCATTTTGTTGCTGCTCTGGCTACATCTTTTAGCGATGCTCCGGAACCTTCATTTCATTCTTGCTCTGGTTGCATCTTTCAGCAATGCTCCAGAACCTTCATTTCATTCTTGTTTCGGTCACACCACACACCGATGCTCTGAAACTTAAGCACTCATTTCGAGTGGGTTGACCAAAATATGTGCTCTAGAACTCATTTTTATCTTTCGCCACCTTTTTCAAAATTTTAAAATTTTTGTGATTCTTCCGCCTGAATATCCAATACATCTGTCTTTCTATTTTTGCTTTAGTTATAGGTAAGCCACCTAACTTCATACTCCTCATTGACAAATCCATCCCCCATAGAATTTTGCACCATATCATAATAACTCCACCATCACTTCAACCAATGCCTTCACGTCATCTTGTCAAATCTGTGAGGATTAAGATCTTCGAACGATCACAGAATGAGGATAAGTATTAATTCTTGCTTTAAATAGGTAGTTATTTTCAAATAAAGAATAATCAATTGGCATGAACCTCACTTCCAATTTAGTAATTCATGCCACTTGGTGATCAATCACTTGTACGGCAAAGCCTTTCACAAACCTCCATGCAGATTGGAAATCATTGAAGCTTAAGCTGCAAATAAAACAAATAAGTAATTTCAGAGGCAATATTTTCAAAAGGAGCCTGTGTGGGAGCTTTGTGCTGGAATTGAATTTCTTGCAGTATACGAAATCTGAAAATTGGGGGTGGAAAAAGAAAGGCGGAGCCAAATTCAGCAGAAGAATTATTGGGATTGAGTAATATCTCCAGATTGTTCAAGGAAGCGGGGTAGTTAAACTTCATCAAGAAATTTGAAGGCCATAATAAAAAGCTGGTAAGATCCTTTGCTGAGAACTACACCAATGGCGAAGTGGTACTTCAAGGGAAGCATTTCAAGGTAAGCTCTAAGATTATTTCTCGCTAAACTAGATTATAGAATACAGGCATAAATTTAAAAGAAACCTCTCAAATAACATACCAGAAATTAGCTGAATTATTTGTTAGAGAGGGAGATCCATATCCAATGGTAGTAATAAGTACCAGGGGACAAAATAAAGGATTCCAGAGAACTTCCATATTAGAACCCTGGGGTACTGCCATTGCGTGGATTATAAAGTACTTTACTTATGAAGGTCAGCTTACCACAGTTGTAGGGCCTGCCTTTCGTATGTTGACCCATTTACGTCACAGAAAGGAGGACCCAGCTCTTAGAGTTGATATGCCTGAATTCTTGTTTGATTCCTTAAATACCTTCATGGAGAGGTATAAAATAGGGTCTTGGCCTTTGAAACACCATGGGTTAATTCAGCTAATCTGCAAGTATCACTTCCATAAGAAACCCGAAGGGAAATGGGAGAAATTTTTAGAGAAAATGGACAATCCTGCAATTGTAAGAACCATAGAATTAGGGGAACCATCCCAACAAGCTATTCCATCATCTAGAGAAACTTCCCCTAAGGGCTCTATGGCTCCAAAAGCTCTTAATCCCACCACTTCTGGTGAGGATTTTCTAGACTTCTACGGTGATAAATTCAAAACCCTTGACCTACAAGAACAGGTTAATATTGTTTATTCTCACACAAGTAAACCAAGGAAAAGGAGAACAAGGAAGAATCAAACACCTATCATTTTATAGGAATCACCTCCACTCAGAAGGAGTAAGTGGTTGGCTTTTGAATTCTTTGAAACCCCAATACAGGGTAAGGAGGGAAGTTCACAAAATAAAAAGCCTAAGCAGCCACAAGAGCCCATAGAAATTTTAGAGCAAGCCAGTGAAGGCGAGACACCCCTAAATAGAGAGGATTCAGGTGAAGTATTTCCTTTCTAATTCTACACATATAGAGGAAATTTTCAATGATGGAACTCAGGATAGAGAACCTGAAGGGGATTGCAGTATGCCATAAAATTTGTCACCCATTGTAGATAAAATTGTTGAAATAGTTGAAACCAGTTGTGCTAGTGCTGAATTAGAAAAGTATAAACTAGAAATTGATGATTTACAAAGGCAATTATCTAAAAATAACGAATTTATAGAATTGTAGAAAGAGGAGTTGGTTGTAAAAATGGCTATAATAAATAAAAGGGATCAGGAAATAAGAAACTTGAAGCTACAATTGCAAGAAAAAGACTTGAACATCTATAGGTTGCAGGAACAAGTGCAAGAGCAGTACGAAAAGCATAAAAGTTATAGTGAGAACATTGCACAAAAAGATGCAGAAATAGAGAAAATAAAACAAAAAAATTTGCTCATGCTCTTACCTTTCAAAGAGGAAAAGAAAATAAAGACTGAAGAATTGAATAATTCCATCAGCAGAGTAGTTGAACTAGAATAGGATTTGAAGGAATGCACTATGAGACCCCAAACTAAGTCCAAAGCAATTCAAATTGAACCAGTTGTAACTAATTGGTTCCAGGTCAGCATTCTGCCTCTGCCAACAAAATAGATGGAACAATGTTACTTCCTTAGAAATTTCCAAACTGAAAATCATAGGCTGAAAAAAAAATTGGTGCTCCTAAAGGAGTCATTTCACAAAGCCTACCGAGGAAAGCAAGATGCTTGTCAACTTATGGACTGTTTGCTGAATTGTAGAAGGCCATCGAGAATTTACTCAATGTTTTTGAATGAGCAATGGCTGAGATGGAAACTATTCAGGATCTATAATGATCAACCTTATGAGCCCAATGACAAAGATTTTGTAAAAATATTTGTAGAATCAACTCTTGAAGACCGGGATTTAATTTGTGAATTCTTGCTGCATGATTTGTTATTAGATTTCTTTATTAATTTGTTTGTTGGAGAAGTAGAATTGAGGGCATTTCTCTTAACTATGAGAAATCAAAATCATTGGCAAGATCAAACAAAAGAATTTGTGCAGGCAGAGGAAACAGTGGGTCTCCAAATCAGGTCCCCAAATTCAAGGCCTGAAGGGTTCAAAGCTACATTTATGTCTCTTCTTGTTAATGAAAAGATGAAGGAGAGGTATGACAACAACCTTAAGATGTGTTATGATAATTTCATAGAAAATGGACAGAAATTAATTGGCAAAGCATGGCATGCATGTGAGGAAAGGTTCACCCCTCTTCCAGCTTATTTAAAGAAAAGAGAATTTATTTCTCCTCTTAACATCAGATGGTCATTCAGAAAGGCTAATGCACTAATTAAAATCCTGAAAACGCTGAGAATGAAATATAGGCCCCCCTTGCTACTTAATCCACCCCCGGCTTTTAATATTTCCACATATCAAAATGATAGACTCTTTAATGAGTGGAGAAAGAGTGTGATGTTCCATAGAGGGTTCATTCATAACCCTGAAGCTTTCGATGCATCATCCAGGGAAACACATGATCTCATTACTCTTTATGAAGAATGGAATAGAACTCAAGGGTTTAACTATGGAGCAGGAGGACCTACCAGAAATTAGGTAGGGGAGGAAATGATGAGGCAAAAATAACCTCATCATAATAAAATCTGGAAAGCTTACTCTTTCTAGTTCAATCCTAAGCCTGTGCCAATTTATTAAACTTTAGGAGAAGTAATTAGTTACTTTTAGGAAAATTAGGCTTTCTTTCTTTCTTTTGATCAATTGAGGAAATTGTCCAAAGCAAGTTTAATAGGTTGATTTGAGCGTTTTTATAGGGATTATCAGGTCATCATGCGGTTGTTGCAAAAAATTCAGCCAGTACGTGCCTCAAGAGTAATGTTGCTAACCCACTCCTAGATGCCTAGATGATGCGTCGAAGATTCAGTTTCGGTTATTTAAAATTTTGTTATTAAAAACTTTATGGCTCTTCTCGAGCCTTCTACATGTTTTAAAGCTTTAAAGACATCAAGTTAGTTTTTAGTTAAGGAAGACTTTTTGAATGGCTATCCATGCCATCTTAAATTTAGGATTTAGTTAAAAATTTATCTATGAAACTGTAATTTCATAAGTAGTGAGTAAGACAGAGAGGAAGTATCGTTATGTTGTTTACATGGTTTCGCAAATCACTGTTGAAATGAGTTATCTAATTTTTGTTTATTGGTAACTGTTGAATTTGAATGATGGTGACCGTATGTCATAAGAGGATTTGAGTATCTATAGTTCATGTGAGTTAAAGATGAAGTAGTAGCCCGCGAGGTGGCCACTCGAGGGGAGTTAGCCTAGATAGATAAGTATTTTATTGTTAAGTTATTTTCTTTGTTAAAGATAAATTGTTGTTCAGTAGGAAATAACAAGTTGTTGAAGAGTCAATTTAGTTGTTCTAGAGCACCATTCTTTTTAAATTGTATAATTTTTCTTCTGTAGTTGATAATATTCCTTTATTGTTTAGAAGATGCTTAATTGTTTATTTCCTTACTTTTTTGTTTCTGTAATTTACCAGTTGTTTAGTTTACTTGTTTCTATGCTTTCTAGTTTAGTCGTAATGCTTTCTAAATTAGTTGTCTTATGCTTTTTAATTTAGTATTTCTGGATTTTCTTAGAGTAAGATTATTTTAGAGTTAAAAAATAATGGCTTTAGTTTAGTCTTGATTTATATAGTTCGAAGAAAAACTAAAAATATAAAATGGATTTTTTAAATAATCTCCTTCTGCAAACTACCTTGGACACTGCTCGGTCAACAATTGACATTCAATTATTCTAAAGTAGTAGGACCTAATGACAACCTATCATTGAGTAGAGTATATCCTCTCATGGAAGTCATCAGGACCGCAATATCTGAATTGATGGCTTTCAAAAAGAACATGAAGGCCATGGTAGATGGGGGTCGTGCAGTAGTTGGAATCCTCTACCAAGTTTTGTTAAACCTGGTATTGAAGTCACTCATAGCTTCTTGTGGGGCTCTCTTGATAGTAATCAATTGATGTAATAGTGAGGAATGATCTCCCTTTTCTAAAAATCATTTGAAAAAATTTTCTCCGAGATCATCCCACAAGGTAATAGAACTGGAAACAAGAGATCTACACCAGTCTTGAGCCTTCCCTTTGAAAGAAGCGGCCAACAATCTCATAGAAATATTTTCCTTCATAATATTGTGCACCCTACATACCTCCTCTACATCTTGGAGGTGTTCGAAAGGGGTTTTAAAGTCCTCCCCAGAAAATTTCAGAATAGCTTTGAGGGCATTAGCGGGTATGGTGGGCCAGACATCAGGTGGAGTAGGTGGCCGTAGAGGAATACCACTGTCCCATGTTACAAAGTTCCTAGGAGTGGGAGGGGGTATATGGGTCATGGAGATAACATTCCTATATATCAAGTAAACTGGTATTCTTATTTGGAAACTTTGACCTCCACGTGGAGTAGATAAGGCTCTAAACTCTGGACTCTTACTCCTTACCCTTCTACTTCTCATAGGTGATATAAAACATGTGACTCTTCTTTTCCTAGGTACTAAGGTTGGTAACTGAGAGTACTTAAAATTACCCTTTGATGATTCTCTTGTTTGGATCCTAGTCATGACACCTCCAGTTTCCTTCCTCTGGTTTTATCTAAAAATATTTATGAATTCTAATCAAGCCTTTGGAATAAGTCCCACCAGGTGTGCCAAAACAGGAACTGTTGATCATCAAATCTTGTGCCTGTTTGACAATCTTATGGGAAATTCAACGAGTGGGGGAAAACATGCATCTCACTGAATACCTCTGGGATTTTTATAGAAAGTTGAATCTTCTCTGAGTGTAGAAAAAGGGGAAAGGAAATGCAAATAGAAAAACATAAAATATGGTGATGCCCCAATGCTTTTACAACATTTCAAAACCACAAGCTTCCCTCTACGAGTGATATGAGAGACACAAAATACCACTCCCCTTCATTGTTGAGAGGAGAATGAATGACAGAGGCTCGATACAAGCATAGATGCATTTATTCAATCGACTCGCAAGAAGTGCATATTAAGATTTGAATCAAACGTAGAATTTTTGGAGTTAACAAAAAACATTCAAAGGCAATATTAACCCTTCCCCTTAATATAGCATATTATGAAGAAATGATAACCTTATGAAGAAAAGGAGAAGTCCAATGACATAGTCTAGTCTCTTAAGATTATAATCTATTCATATACACAAATAGCATGGAAATATGACAACCAAACTATTCAAATTAAACAAGACACGGTGCCTTATTTTGAATGAGGATATAAAGAGAGAAATACTGACAAAGACCATATCATGCATAGTTTCAGATATTTCTTCAAAATAACTCATGTTTTATATTCAAATAAACTTTAAAATAGAGATCGGATTCTAATCCGATAATAGTTTGATCATAAAATAGATATAACATGCCAGAGTGAAGTAGTGTTCTATAAAATTTTAAGAAAATATCTCTACTAACTAGAAAAACTAAAGAAAACTTTTCCAACAAGAAAACTTTTGGAACCTGTACTCTATGTTGTTATTTTCAATATATAGCCACCCAGAAGAGAAAAATGTCGACCTTGTCCAGATTTAATGACCACCAGACGTCAAAACCTAATAGCTTAGAAATCTAACTCTAGATCTTTTATTAGATCGTTGGAATCTTGCTCATCAACTTTCAGCTACCACATTTATGTCGTTAGATATTTTAATAGGGTTAGCCCTTGTAATTGTCCTGATCCTAGAAAGACAGTCTAGCGACAGTCTTGTTGATCACCCAAGTGGCTTTGGTGGCATCGGCTCACATACCTTCAAAGGCAAAGTGTATTTCGATGAGCTTTGAGTGAACATTCCCAAGATACAATTTTATAACGCAAAGGGATGGTGTGTCAGCAGGGCATATAATCTCATATCTATGAAAAAATAGATGCAAGAAAATGTCTGCCAAACCGACATGTGGTCCAACTTCCAACGAAGGAGAAAGTGATTATGATTACACACACAACCACCACATGGCGCATTGCACGTCTTTCGGAAATGCAAACTCCTTACGTGCGGATCACCCCAAAGACCAAAATAAAGCCAAAAATAAAGATAGAAAAAGGAAAAATTTTCCTTCAGAGTATAATTAGATCATTTATAGCATAAAATAATGGTAACTTACCTTGCATCATGTTCATTTTTATCATAATCTAGGTTTTCATACACCAAAGATCATGGTTTCATTGATTATTTTCCACAGAATCGGTTGAAACAAGCTCACTATCACGGGATTGGGAAAGGGTCATCCGTCCACATCAACATGACACCAATTACACAATAGGATAAATTTCAATAGATTAGAGTAGATTTTTTCTTTAAGGCTTTCATAAATTTAGTATGTTAGGTTTCTTGATAAAATTTTTACTTTCAATTTTGATTGATTGATCTTGTTGAGATACGAGTACCCATGGCTCCATTATGTTTTGATTCTTCATCGATCAAGTGTGATTAGGTCCATACAAGTATCCCCACAATCGACATTTTGGTGCTAGAGGGAGGGAAAACTGATCATTTAATTTTTTTATAGCTCGAATCCATGTTCATGTTGTTTTGCAGCTCACAACGACACTCAAACCACAAACAACGATGTTATCTCAATAGCGTCACCATATAGCGATACCCAAGCAATTTGATACAGTGACACGTATTTAATTGGCCGATGATTTAAATAGAGCAACGCTTATTTAAATTTGAAATATAGTGGAATAAAAATAGTGACGCTCAAACTCACCAGACCGACACTTTTAAAATTCAAACTGCAACACATTCATTTATAGTGATGCCCATCAAAAAAAATGACACAATCATGCTCACTAGTCTTACTGCAAAGTGACACTCAAATTCACCAGACTGATGCCCAAATTTTAAATTATGACACCATCGTGTGCAGTGATGCTCAACCAGGGTAAGATACATCAAGTTTTTTTTTCGACATGTGAATTAATTTCTTTTGATCATCTGATCACTGATCGATGTCTGACTGTGTTTTCATTGTTAGACTAATAGGGTTTTGTAGGTTTAAAGGCATGGAGCGAAATTGAAGAACTTCTCTTCTATCTAAACATTCTATAATTGTAACTAGCGTTCAATGCTTTGGGGCAATTATAACCCAATTTCATGCTTTTTTGCTTTCAGTTTTAAGCAATGCACTACTTTTACATTGGGTTTAAAATGAACATTTCAAAGCTGGATAAAAATGAACCCTCAAATCACATCTTTCAATTGGGTTTAAAATTGAAGAAGGCAAACATATCCTTCAATCGGTGCTTAAAATTAACTCATTATTGCTTTAAGGGTTAAAATAAACAATTGTTTGTTTCGTTTTATGGTTTTTCAAATTTTCTAGTGAATGTGTATGAAATTCTCTCACACCATTAGGTGATCTTGAGAAAAAAAAACATTCTCTATCACATTACAAAATCACCTCCATCTTTCAATTTGGGTTTAAAATTGACTAGTGTGAGAAAAGGCATAGCATGTGTTCTCTCTTTGTGCATGCAAACAGAGATGATCAAACTGTGGATGTACTTACTCACTATTGTTTATCTTTAGAGGTCCTTCCTTGGTGGGAAAAAGTACTCACCCCAAGGGAAAAACCCAAGCGGTAACAAGCATAAGCCAAGCTCTTTTGAACCGCTATATAAATTTGTGGTTGCAAGGAAAGTTTGTAATCAACAGGGTGATACATGATAGCTCTCCCACAATATCTTTATGATGTGTGAAGCCCTTGTTCTAAGGGTTGGGATACCTCTTGAGGTAGTTTATCATTGTGTCCTCTAAACCAGATGCCCTTATTATGAAACCTTGTGTACTGGCCAAAAATCCTTAATATTTGTTGATGTCAGGAGGTCAGACCTTCGAAGTCGTCCCACATATTTGTAATTCTTAGTAGAGATGAAAATTTTGTCATGGGAGATTCATGAGAACTTGAAGCTTGGATTACTCATAGAAGTGAGTGTCATGGAGGGGAGCCAGTTTGGTCAAGCTTCTAATCATCTGCTTTGAATAAATGCAGCTGGAGAAATCCAAGTGGGAATACAACAAATATTGCCATTTCTATCCTAGGGTTGTAATTATTGTGAGTTAGTTTAACACTTTTCTTGATTTCAAAATGATCCAAAAACAAACATTCACTATCCAAAATTTCAAACACTTTGGCTTAAATATGGACTTCTTGGGTTAGCCTTGATATTGTTGCTTCTCCTAAGGATTTCTCCTTAGCGATTTCTAAATATCTTGACATTAATCTCAAACCTATATTTACCAAAGATAACGTAGGAAATTGTGGCTTTAATCTCATGATTTTCATAAAATGGACATTTTGAAAGTGATGATGTTTTGACATAAACATCTAGTTTGAAAACATAATCAAAAGATGAGTGTTTGTAAAATCAATTCATCTAAGCAAGATAAACTGGACACAAATGAACCCCACATGACTATCTGCAGACCGATTGCTCTCGTTGAACAACCTAATCTTCTAGGTACTATAATTCAGCCAAACTTTGACTCCATTGAGGGAGAACAAATGGATATTATCAGTAGTTTGAGAACCTTTACTTTTTAAACTAGAAGAACATCTAATCAGTGGAGAATTGCTGCAACTATCTTGGATAAAGAAGAACAAAGAGTAGATATTTTAGCTAGAAGGCCCATATTACAACCTCCCGCATGGCAATAATTCTCTTCTTCTTCTTTAATGATCTCATGCAAGATTAAAATCCCCAAAACAATATCAACAAGTCATCATTTTAAGCTCAAACATCTTAAACCAAAATCTTTCAAGAAACACATTTTGGCAATTCACAAGAATAAAAACAAGATAGTGGCAAACTTTTATAGACATGCTTCAAGGTATAGTCTAGAATTATATGCTTTCTTTTGGAGTCAGAACCCTAGTCCTTTTCATGATATTGATCTTCTCTCGTACAATCTATGTCCATAAAGTGAAACTACCTTGGTCTTATCAAAAAACAAGTTCAAATGATCTCACACAAAGTAAAGATCCCCAAATGAAAGTCAACTGGTCGTCACCATAAACTTAGACATTATAGTGCAAACGCAATCAACAACCACATTGAGGCACTCTAAAAAAATAGAAACAAATTATTGATAAACTTTTATGAACGCACTATAAGAAGAAATCCCAACCTATACATGTTCTTCACAAGCCAAGACATTTAACTTTTTAAATATCTAGAAGATTTCTAAAACAATCATTGAGTCTTTAGGATTTGAACATTTTAGAGGTCTAGCATCATTCTCATTACTGTGGTCTTGGAAAATGTAGGTTCATTCTAAGTCAACATTTGGTCAAACATCTCATCCACCCCTTCATCAAAATTTCATCCTTCACCTCATGTATCTTTGCAAAATTTCAAATACACCAACACTTTGGGACTTAACACATCAAACCAACTTGCTACCTTAGCTTCTTTTTCTGTGAATTGTATCCTTTTCCATGCACTTAGTTAAGATAGTTATCATCTATGAACTAGTTTATCTTGAATGTCACGAGTCTACCCTAAATATTTCTAAGTTCATTATCATCCTTTATTCCAACATCACAACATCAAACTTAAGTCAAAAGTGTTGTCTCAAAATGATTGCAAAGATCACTTTCCACATCGCCCATATTTTCATTCCCCATTATAATCATTGCTCCAAAAATACTTAGAGCATCCCTTTTACCTAAATTTGAGTCCACTAGAGATTTCAAACATTATAAATCTCAACACAACTCTCCCATCAATGACCTAAAGGTTATGGTAAAAATGAGATTACAATAAAAGAGAATCATGGAAAAAGAAAAGGTTACATTTACCTGAAGTGATCCAAATCCTTTGGAATTTGATCCTAGAAGTCAAGTTACACCATCGCAACAACCATCATCTCCTTCAGTACCATACGAAATTGAAGACATCACCAACAACCCATTTGAGCTCACTAGGGAAGAACTTTTAGAACACCAATCTTTTGAAAGTGTAGCTCCTATCTCCCCAATGTTTGTAGCACAAGATTTCACACAAAAATTCACAACTCCATCACAAGGGCTAAGTCAAACTTACATACCTAATCTTGCAACTAGGCTTGCTAAATATTTTGGTCACACCTTACCATTCGAAATTAATACACTTGTCGGTACTCTTGAAACCAATCCTCCACTTCCCACCACCATTTAGACACCTACCTTTGGTGCTCCTCCTATTCCCAAGGATCTAAAACAACTACACACTCCACTTGAACTTCACTATTCCACCACCACTTCAACATTTTGGGGACACCCTTCTTCATCCACACCTATGAGTACCACAAGTGTACCTACCATCACACAAAGTGGTATAGACAAAAAATATCAAAAAAACACACAAGGGCAAGTCAACACCATATCACAAAAACAACCCTCAACGCAACTAGGGACATCCTTATCCAACCCTCTGGTGGGTTCATCCATTCCATCTACCATTACCACATCATCTCTTATCAATCCACCTCAAAGCAATCCCTTGGTTACAAGTTCTACAAATCCTGAGAATACCTTGATCACGAATCTGTTGTTCACATCTCTTGCACAAGGTAATCCTCCAAACATAGGACAAGGTAATATTTTCAATCAATGGACTCAAGGTCCTAGTGTGTCATTTCTATTACAAAATTTAATAAAAAAATCTTTTCCAATAGCTCCCTTTCCTATACCAAATCAATTAGGATCTCAAGCATACATTCCTCCACCTCATTCTACCATATTGCAAGGAATGTTAAACCAAGGGAATCCTCCACCTTTCACTACCAATCCACTAACCACTCAAAACATCAACATACCTAATCCTTCATAGATGTCTCAACAACCACCTGATCCACATTGCAAGCACATGTCTTAGCCTTACAACAAGTGCAACAAATTTACCAACAAGTCATACAACAGTAGCAACAATAGCAAGCAGCCTTAGCTCAACAACAACATCAAGCTCATAAATTAGCCTTAGCACAACAACAACATCAAGCTCAACAAGTAGCTTTAGCTCAACAACAACATCAAGCTCATCAAGCATCCTTAGCACAACAGCAATAGCCATTGCTCTACAAGCTCAACAAGTAGCTTTAGCAGCACAACAAGCCACAGAGCAACAACAAAAAGCCTATCAAGCATCCTTAGTATCACAGCAACAACATCAGGCCCAACAGCAAGCCATTGCGGTACAACAACAACAGAAGGCCCAACAACAAGCCCTAGTGGTGCAACAACAATAGCAAGCCTTCCTTGCTCAATAGTACACCCAACAACAACAATAAGGTTCCTATTTTCCTCATATGAACATCATCAATCCAAATGCATCAAGAAAATATTCATCACTTTCACAGAATCTCACACCTTCATACAACCCATATAACTCATCTCTCATCCCACCATATGTTCCTCCACCCAATCTGCAAGATGATCTAGCTTCATAATTAAAAGCACTCTCACAAGAAATGTAGGACCTTCACATGGGCAAGACCAAGAAACCTCATACATAGAACTTGTGTCCTTACCCATTTGATTGAAACATAGCAATGATACCATTCCCTCCTAGTTTTGAAATCCCCAAATTTGACAAATATAGAGGGAGAGGAAGTCCTATAGACCATATCAAAGAATTAAATGTCATGTGTATGGAAGTGGCTTACAATGATTCATATCTAATGTACCTCTTTCCTCGAAGTTTAACGGGCATTGTTATGGATTGGTTTTCTCATTTGCCTCCTGGTATCAAAACTTTTCAAGAAATCACTGAAAAATTCATCGATCACTTCTCCTTCAATCTCGACATGGACGTTAGTCTAGAAGAGTTGTACACTCTCAAACAAAATCCAGGGGAAACCTTCATGAATTTCTTACAACGATGGAGACAAAGATCTAGTAAAAGCAAGTGGCCTCTTCCTGATAAACAATAAGTGGGAATCATTATTGCCAACCTTGATCTGAATCTATCATTCCACTTAAAAATTCAATGCATCACATCCTATGATGATCTTTTTATGAGATCCCTTAACATTGAAAGAGCCTTGATCTCACAAGGAAATATGCAAGCTTACAAAGACAACCTCAGCACAATCAAATCAACTAGTTCAAACGATAAACCTCATGTATGGGCTAAAACTAAAAATCTAACAAACAACAATGTAGTGGATTCCAAGGTTATACTAAGTTCCCTTACACACAACAATAACCAAGTTGCTAATATCCAACCAGTTGTGCAACAAATGGTACCACCTCAACACAATCAGATCAATAACAACAACATGAAACCAAGACAAACTAGTAATAGGAACAACTATCCCAAATGCAAGTACACACAATCATCGAAACCTATTGAAAAGATCATGAACAAATTGGTAGAGTCAAATTTGATAACACTTCCAAACTTTGAAAACTACCAAGAACCCCAAGAAAAGCCACCCTGGTACAACGAGTGTGATCTTTGTGATTTTCATAAAATCAAGGGACATAAAATAGAAAATTGCATGAAACCTAAGAATATCATCCAAGATCTCATTGAGAATGATACCATATCTGTGGAGGTACCCGCTAGAAACCAAGATCTCGAGATATACAAGAATCCTATGTTTGATCATAACAAAGCTAACAATAATGGTAAAGCTAAGGATTACACCAATGTTTAGCATACTTATTCCAATGTAGTTTCTTCCTATGAAGTGTTATCACTGTTGTCACCATCAAAGGAGCTAGTATGGAATGTGGAGTCGCCATGCGATGTGGCAGAATGACCGTTCAAGGAGCTATCCCAGCTCAATCTAGGACACAGCCCACTTTGCCTGCATCTAATCCTAGCAAGTACAATCTTGTAGATTAGCTTAAACAAACCCCCACTCAAATATCAATCTTGGAACTCCTAAAATTATCTCCTGCACACAGGGAAATACTAGAAAAATCCTTGTATGAGTCCTCTATTCCTAAGAACATAGATACCGATCAATTTCAAGATATGGTAGGGCATGTAGACATGGAAAATCTATAATTCAATCCAGCACACTTGATCCCGATTACTAACGTCATTTCTTCCCGAATCACACTCTCAGCTTATCATCACCTTCTATCTCTTAATTAGATAAATCATTATTTATTTAATTAGGTCTTTCTCCTTTGTTGATTAAATTAATCAAGTTAATTCAATTAACCCTAAATCCCTCTTTAATTAAATAATTCATCTTATTTAATTAAATCCCTAAAGTCTTCCAATTAAATTGAATAAATTAAACCTTATTTGATTTAATCTAACATTATCCCCTTTACTTAAATAAATCAAAAACATTTATTTAATTAATCACTTTCCACTCAATTCTAATTTAAATCAACTCATAAATTTGAGTCAAAATTGTCAAATCATCTAATCTATCATTAAATTGATCAAATCTTGATTAATTTAATATCAATCACTAAAATCCTCTAGAGAATGCAACTTGCACAATAAATCAATTACTTTGATTTATTAAATTGCCTATTTTCTCTCAACATGGAATAAAGGAGGAATATTCCCTTAATTTTGAATTCAAAATCCAAGTGGATTTGTACATCCAACAAAGCATTCACTCCTCTTACATGTCCTTGTGCATTGAGCCAAGTGGCATTTATTTCATTCCTTTTTCCCTCTCACATGTCATTTCCTCAATTTCAAATTCCACCTAATGGCATTTATCATGCACATTGACCAAAATGTGCACAACCTTCAACCATTCACATCTTGACAAGTGTCACTTGGCCATTGGATGTTGAATGATCCCACATTTCTTAATTTCACTCTCTTTTCCAATTTGGAAATCTATAAATTAGAGACTCTTCCTCTCATTTTGATCATCCACAATTTGAGTAAACTTACTATACTCAACTTCAGCCTCATCCACCATTTTAACAAAGTTACTCTCTCCACATTGAGAGCTAATTTTTTCCATTTCACATCAATTTTTCATAACTTTCATAATTTCATAGCTAGGTTATGTCAAATTCCCATCAAGGAGAATCAGCATGCAACAAAGTAGTTGGGAAAGGGCCAATTTTGACATACCAATTGGCACCAATTCCCCCACGGGATCAAGATTTTGCATGCTTAATTAGGATTGCTTTAGCTTTTCATGATTTGTTCTTATTTTTCCTATTTTGAGCATTGTAAATGGATTTCATGGTGAGTCCTTGTTTTATCTTGCATATGAACCTAACTATGTGTTTGTTTGTTGTGTTTGTGCAGGAATAGGATTGGGGTTCATAGGGCATATCACCAGCCATCTTCTCACCTTCTCTGAACAATATTTACCATCACAACCATCTCATAACCATGCTTTATACCTTGAGGTTATCATTCATAAAAACAAGGTCAAAAGAGTCTTGGTAGATTGAGGTTTCGGTCTAAACATGTGTACCCTACAATTTATTAAGCATCTAGGCTATTCATAAGATACTATTGAGAAGACAATAGTACCACCATCAAAGCATATGACAACCAAGAATGGGTATCACAAGGAATAATCACACTCCCTATCCAAGTGGGACCTCTTATTACAAAAACTACATGCCAAGTACTTGATCTTGATCTTCCCTATAACATTCTACTTGGTCAACCTTGGATCCATGCTTTGAAATTTGTAGCCTCAACCTATCATCAGTGTGTGAAGTTTCCTTTTGAAGGTAGAGAAATCACTATCCATGGAGATCCTGAGCCTTTCTAATATTGCAAGAGCCTTGAATCCAAGTTTTATAAGATCCCACAAATACCCAAAAATGATAAAGGACCTACACCATCAAGCTCATTTGTTGACCCATCATCTCTAGCCTCTACCTTAGCATCAGAAGAAGCTGTTGTAAAATGCATACCCAATGTCAAAGCAGTAATCCAAGATGATGGTTGTGCAAGCTAAAAAATATTGAAAGATACCTTTATCTTAGGAGAGTTATCAATTTCTCCTCAAACACACAGGAAACTGAAATCTGGCACCAAAGAATGAGAAATTATCAAAATGGTAGCTACTACCTTCACCAAATGGGGAGATTTGAATCAAGAAGACGTCCATGAGCAAGATATCTCTAAACTCCTCTATCAAGATGAATGACATATTCCTATTCTTCCCATGGAAGATGACAAAAAAGTGCTACAACTAATGCAGAGCATGGGATATAACAAGAATGAGAAGCTAGGATAGAATGACAATGATTTACTAGAACCAATCGTTCCT
This sequence comes from Sequoiadendron giganteum, assembly GCA_007115665.2. NCBI lineage: Eukaryota > Viridiplantae > Streptophyta > Pinopsida > Cupressales > Cupressaceae > Sequoiadendron > Sequoiadendron giganteum. The sequence goes on along the minus strand of CM021101.1, from coordinate 369,367,613 downwards.
AAGAAACAACTGAAAAATATTGGCTTAGGTTGTACTACTAGCAAGATCACACTTATGGGAAAAGGTATTGTTGATAAAAAAAAGTTAAGGTTTCCTCTTGGTCACCTACATCACGCGATACTACCTTAGATGACTTCCCCCTTGATATGGGTGACCTATTTGAGAACAACACCCTCTTCATGATATCCATAACATCCTTTCTCTCAAACAACCAACCAACCAAAATATGCCCGCAACTTATTGACATGGACTAACAAGGACCACCAATTCTAGATTTATTTAAAAATGATGAATCAATCTCAGAATTCATCAAACTCCAAGACAACATATCATGCATAGATCACAAAGTAGGCTTTGACATAGAGCTTGATATAGGGGCATACTATGGCGAGATGATTGAATCCTTCAGTTGCAAAATAAATGAAATATAATTAACCTGTAGATCCTTGAGTGAAAACCACCTTGTGGCAAACTCTGGTCCTAAAATAGTAAAAACAAAGGATGCATTCAATGATGAAAACTTCCCTGAGGCACCCGAGGATGAGGGATTCAATCTCCCCCTTAGTGCAATGCATCCAAAAAAAATAGTAGTAATAGCAGAGAAGGCTACTCTAGTCAATGTGGGAACAAAAGAAGAACCTAAGATCACCTTCTATGTTGAATCCTTGTTAGATGAAGAACGGAAGAACCTTACAGCATTCCTTAAGTAGAGAAGATCTAACTTTGCATGGTCATATACGGATTTTCCAGGCCTTGATCTAGAATTGATTGTACATCACCTAGCCATTTATCCTGAAGCCAAACCTGTCAAGTAAAAATTAAGGAAGGTGCACCCTCAGATAGCACTCTAGGTAAAACTAGAACTAGAAAAGCTTCTTGACATTGGATTCATCCAATCGATAGATTATCCTAAGTGGTTTCAAACCTAATACCAGTCTCAAAACCCAGTGGGGGCATCAGACTATGTACTGATTTTAGGGATCTAAACAAGGCATGTCCGAAGGATGATTTCCCTCTTTCCAACATTGATCTCATTATGGATTTAATAACTGGGCATGAAATGTTGTGCCTCATGGATTTCTTTTCAAGCTACAATCAAATCATAATTGTGAGAGAGGATCAACATAAAACTGCCTTTACTTGTCCATGGGGAACCTACTACTGGAATATGATGCCATTTGGATTGAAGAATGCAGGAGCTGCCTATCAAAGAGGAATGACCCTCATCTTTCACGACATGATCCATAAAATAGTTGAAGATTATGTGGATGATATTTTGGAAAAATCAAAGAAGAGAAGTGAGAACATACAAGTCTTAGGACCTATCTTTAACAGACTTCAAGAATACAAAGTATGATTGAATCCAAAAAAGTGTGTGTTCGGGGTCACATCAAGGAAACTTCTTGGCTTCATCATTTCACAGTGAGGGATAGAAATTGATCCAACAAAGGTAAAATATATCTTAGACATGGAACCACCACAAACATTGAAATAGATGAGAGGATTACAAGGAAGGATATAGTCCATCAGAAGGTTCATAGCTCAGTTATCAGATAAGACTCACCCCTTTTCACATCTTCTCCATAAAGGGATAACTTAGAATGGGATGATAAATGTGATAAAGCTTTCCAAAAAATCAAGGATTATCTTCTAACACCTCCAATGCTCATGCCACCAATATCAAAACAAGCCACTAATCCTATACATCTCAGCAACACAAGAGCATTAGGAGCTCTTCAAGCACAACATGATGAAAATGGAAAAGAAAGAGTCATATACTACATCAACAGAACCTTAGTAGGCTATGAGATGAACTATTCACCCATTGAGAAAGCATGGCTAGTAGTAGTTTTTGCTTCACAAAAGTTTAGGAATTACATGTTGTCACACCAAATCAAGATCATTACAAAGATTGATCCATTAAAATATTTGTTATCCAAGGCAACCCTCGTAGGCTAAATGGCCAAATGGGTAATGATCTTGAGAGAGTTTGGCATAGAGTATGTGGAGCACAAGGTGATCAAAGGACAAGTGATCACAAACCAGCTAGCAAAAGCACCCATCTATGATGAAAATCCATTAATATTTGAGTTCCCTGATGAATCAATGTTCCTTATTAATCTAATAGCTTAGTGGAAGATGTACTTTGATGGATCATTCACCCAACATGGATCAGGACTGCATTCCAAAGTCTTACAGGATATCATTCCCATGTACTAATAATATTTCTAAGTATGAATCCTTAGTCATAGGTCTCAGGATAGCGGTTCAGTGGCAAATACAAGAGATGAAAGTCTATGGAGACTCATAGCTAGTTATCAACCAAGTCAATGATGACTATCAAACCAAAGATGATAAGCTCACTCCTTAAAAGAATATGGTGGAGAATCTCAAAGATATTTTTATAGACATAACTTTTGAGTAGATTCCTCGCATGAATAATAGAGTAGTAGATGCCATGGCAACAATTGGATCACTATTGGCATACTGAACAACATTCTTCAATGTGAATTCTTGGTAGAATAGCTTCTCGTACCAACTTTCAAAATCCCTGAATCTAAATTCATGTGTGTCATTGTTAGTCCTATATCCCCTTGGTACCATGACATCTTTACTTACCTTAACAAAGGAACCCTTCCATCGGATATCACCTTGAACCTTAAAAATATGTTTATCAAAAAGGCATCCCAATTCGTGATCCTAGGTGATACCCTTTATCGTCGAAGCATCGAAGGGACATTACTATGATGTCTTAACCAACATGAAGCCTTAACTGCCTTAATAAAAGTGCATGATGGCATATGTGGGTCCCATTCTAGTAGTATGACATTAGCTAAGAAACTGTTGAGGATGAGGTACTATTGGCCAACCATGGAAAAAGAAGCTCATCAGTATGTGTAGAGATGCATCCAGTGTTAATAGCATGGGGATCTGATTCATGCTCTAGCTCAAGAATTGCAACCAATGATCACACCATGGACTTTTTCGTAGTGGCAACTTGACCTCATAGGAAAAATCACTCCAACCTCATCCAATGGCCACAATTTTATCATAACCACCACTGAGTACTTTACTAAGTGGGTTGAAGCCATTCCTATGACTTACACAATGGGGAAGAAAATAGCCAAGTTTATCCTGAATTATCTAATTTTCCATTATGGTATACCACAAACCCTCATCTCAGATAATGGAACCCCATTCAAAAATCAGGATGTGAAAGAGTTGTGCCAGAGATTCAATATCCAACATCGATTCTCTACACCATACTATCCCCAAGGTAATGGCCAAGCAGAAGCAACGAACAAAACTATACTAAAAATCCTAAAGAAAATAGTTAACGAAGTTGGTCATGACTGGCATTTGCAGCTAAATCTCACTCTTTGGGCTTATCGAACCAATTTTTGCACACCTATAGGAGCAAGCCCTTTTTCCTTGGTCTATGGATTAGAAGCCATATTTCCTATTTAGGTTGAGCTCCCATCATTGTGGGTATCACTAAAGAATCTAATAACTAAGGAAGAGTACAAAGTGTCTCGACTGAATGAGCTAGAATTTCTGGATGAACGTCATCTTGATGCCCTTAATCATTTGCAATTGTATCAAAACTAACTAAAATAGAGCTATAACAAGAGAATAAAATTTCAATCATCCAAGTAGGGGATCTTATCTTAAAGCACAATCAAAAGAACCTTCTAGATCAAGATAGAAAATGAAGTTTGACCCTAACTCGTTGGTTCCCTTTGTCATCACATCAAGCTATGGATCAGGAGCATACCAACTATCAACCCCTGAAGGTGAAACCTTATAGGAGCCAATCAATAGCTTGCACCTCAAAAAAAATTATGCCTAAACATGATGGGTGTAAATCAGAAAATACAAAAAAAATCAAAAAGTAATCAAAATCCAAAAAATGAGAAAAAGGATTGAAAAAAGTAAAGAAAAAAAATTATCCTCTAGTGAAAACCACTTTGATGGCGCTTTGGGCAAGTACTTTGGTGAAAACTTGGCAAACAGGCACCTTGCATAAATAAGGTATCTTCATCTATTCTTTGGCTCTTTTGACCTATCATTCTTTGCATCGCCATTCATCCCCCATCTGTGTCCTTATCATGGCTTATCATTGTAAGGTATCATGAACTCCTTAAAACTACTTGGCATATTCTGAAGGTTAGTTCGCCCTGCCTTTATCGAAGTAGGCCAACATATCACATTGGGGGAATTTCGTTATGTGTCACAATCAGGTTCTTGTATATCTTGAGGTCATGGGACATCTTATCAAGAAACCAAAAACATTCATAAAATCTTATCCAAAAAATCCAGAAACATTCGAAAAATTGAAAGGCAAAATCCAAAACATCCAGAAAACATCAAAAATCCCTAAAAAGGTCTAACATCAAAAAATCCGAAAAAGAAATGCCTTGTGTCAAACTACATTGTATTTAAGCTTGAACATAGGCAAGGCCATCATTGATGTGCCCCTGACATACCTTAGGTCAATCCTTTAGTGGTCCGTTGTAATTAGTTGTCCTCTCTTGTCTATTCATATCTTTGTCCTATAAAGTGGGTCAAGGCAGTCGAATTATGTGGTCTTTGCATGTATAATGTAGGCAAGGCTAACCTTTGATCAGCCCCTGAGGCCCCTAGGATAGGTCTTTAGGTTAGGTTCCTGGTCGAAACTCATAAATTCAGAAAACCCCAAAACATCCAAACATCTTGAAAACCCCAAAACATCCAAATATCTTGAAACATCCAAATGTCTTGAAAAACCCAAAAATGTCCAGATATTCAGAAAACGCAAAATCATTCAAAAAATAGAAAACACAAAAAAAATAGAAAACATTCAAAAGACCTAAAAAGCCTCAAATATTTAGAAAACCCTAAACAACCTCAGGAAATCGAAAAAACCTAAAAATTCATATAAACTTTCAAAAAGACCAAAAATAGCCTCAAAAATTTTCAAAATACCAAAAACATTCAAATATTCTAGAAAATCCAAAATTCCATCCATCACATCTCACTTTCACCTGTAATAAACTTTCACCCATAATAAACGATCATCACCTTCACCCTTTGGTGAAACAAGTAGAAAACAAACATGGAAAGTTGTAAAGTGTGAACTCAAAAGTCAAAATCTAAAGTTTGAAATCATAGGTAAATACATTAGTGAAGTTTATGATAACCGCTCATTTTAGCATCATCACCCTAACATCAAACAACCCTCTAATCAACATGTCCTAGGATGTATCCTTCTTACAATGGGCATTAGAATCAGGTATCACCTAAGTTAAACTTAAACTAGGCAAGAGCTATAAATAACACTGACTATTTGTCTTTGATATTTTCTTATGATTTATCTTAATGACCCATTCCAAGGACCTCTCGATGATTTCTATCTAAAATGATTTAGAGAGAAAGGAATGGGGCATCGATCATTATCTTTCATTTGTTGTGTTTGTGGATACTCTTGTAAAATAATCTTTCACATACTTGCTTTGTTGTGTGTAGGAAGGTTGTTTGGAGTATGTTGTTGACTATTGCGTATGCTTTGATCCAATATGTTCTAAACTTCTAACTTACATTCCAACAACATTTTTGTATGTCAAGGTGTGAACAAGAACTATCCTATCTACTTGTCAAGTCCAAGTCCATTACACTAGATACAATTCCATCCTAGTTATCAATACCTTGATGCATCGTGTATGTGTTATATCAAACAATAAGGAATGATGGAAAATCCCAATCCTGAACTATGAGCACCCATCCTACATTCTTTTGCATTGTCTCGTCACCATCTCTAATAAAGTCTCGATGGATCATGCACTTGTTGGATCTTTTGAAGCAATCATCATCGACAATAATTATTTATTATTTACTCTTCTATTTTCTCTCTACACTAACCTGATATCATGACACTCAAAATAATTATCAATGCATCCACCTTGCATCCATAAACCATCAGCATACATATATCTCATAATCATATCATAAGTGTGAAACATCCATCAGCATAATCATTTGCATATTACATCACACATTCTGCATTATAATTTGAGTTGTGACGAATAATATAGATTTTTTATTCTAGGCGTCTTAAATCGTTCCATATCATAAGCATTTGCATTCATCCATCTATATGCATTCATCATCATAACATGCATAGAAAATATAGAAAAATAAATGCATACATATCATTTACATCCATAACATCTGCATATCATAAACATCCATCCATATCATATCATCGCATATCACATAGGCATAAAACTAAATGCATCCATACATAATCATGTATAATTATCCATATCATATTCATCCATATATGAAATAAAATCAACACATCGTAACATGAATAATCTATATCCATATCATATATATATCAAAAAATGTGTCATGGTACAAAATCTCAATCAGTGTATGTATATCGATAATAAGTACAATAACATGAGGCTATCAAAAAGGAGCCCATGAATGTATATCAGCATAAAGAATGGGGAAAAATCAAAAAGTGTTTATACATCAAAAATGCTAGTCCTGGTTGTTGCTACCATCTCCAACCTGCCACTCAGGCTAATCGTCGATACGGTAATGCATATCACTGCACTATGAAAAATTGGGTTGTCGAAGAGTCGCTGGAACATCCTTGTGATAATGTTGCTTGTAATATGCGGCCTCTGTAATAGCCTCTCTGTACAATCTATCTAAAATAGTCTGACCATGTGTGGCTGATACCATAGCCTCTACTTATTGTCGTTTGGCAACCTCTGGTCTCTCTCTCCAATAACAGGTTGAACTCTCTGAAGAGCCACATCCCTCTTGACTGTCACTACAACCACCTATTGTCGAACCTGGTCTTGCTCAGTAGTCACAACCAAAATCTATTGGTAGGCCTAGTCCCGCTCACCTATCAAAACCTACACTTGCTACTGTAGTTTCTATATCTATGCATCTTTGGCATTCAGTGGTGGTGGTGGCACTGGCTACAACTACACTATTGGAGGTTTTTGTCCAACTAGAGGAGCCCCCAGAACTTGTTTATCATGGCCATCTTAGCCTCCCTATCCTCTATCCCTGACACCTCTGCCTCATGGCCTCCCTTTAGGAGGAGCACCTATGGGATCTGTAAGTCGTCGTGGTGGCACAAACCATGCATCATAAGTAGGAGTGTTCTGAGCATCTACCTATCCCTGATCATATCCCCAAGGATGGGCAACCAACTAGCAAAAAATCTGAATGACCTCTAATGCCATAATCATCTATCCCTAGGTGGGAGCCTCTTTAGCGGATCTAGCAAAAATAGCCCTGTAAGCATCATTAGGCATGTCCTGTACATTGCCAAACTGTCTGGCCACTCTGTCAAGAAGGTACCACTCAACCATTGTATGCTCTCGACCCTGCATATATCGGGTCTATTGGGAAAAGTAAAGTTGTACATCATCAAACCATGGTGGCATTTGAAGCCATGGCCAACACTGGAACATGATCATATCATCAATCACCTATCTCTAGTATGGGAGCCCAATCTATCATGTGTTCCTAAGAGTGATGGCACCACAGTATCTCCATACGATGGGATCATCTGGCTCCATGTCCACCGCCTGTATAATCGACCGAAGCACTGCAATGTGCTCCCATGCCCAGATGTGAAGAAGAGTCACACCTACACCGAAGGCTCTACCATCACAATATAAAAAATCATGCAAATCATGATATGGGGATGCCAGCATCATGGGCCCCCAAGAAAACAGAATCCTTTGGTACAGCATTTGCTACCAATCCAAACCCCATCCTAGATTGAAAAATCGGTCATGTCTATCTGGAGCCACCAAACCTGAAATGATGGCCATGACAATCAATCAAAAAGTAGGCATGTGACCTCTGCATGTCTCTAAATTAATCTGTGAGGTGACCAATGCAATCTAGTCCATATCCATCACCTCTAATCAAACATCGAATCTAGCATCAGGATCGTAGATCACATGATCACCATGGATAGGAAATTGTAATATCTGCCACACATCCTCTAAGGTCACTATCGCCTCCCCCATCTGAAGGTGGAAGGATGAGGTCTCATTTTTCCATCTCTCACACAACACTATCATCATAGCCAAATGTGTCCTCATAATAGGAGCATATGTGATATACCATAATCTGATCTCCCCTAAGTGCTCTTGGTGTAGCTCTGACAAATCACCCAAACTCTCTAGTATTGTGGGCCTGTACTCTCTCGACTTCAATGACATCAATGGTGGGAAGACCTCCTACATCCATGAAGCGCACAGCGCCAAGAAAACATCAAAATTTGAAGTTATTTGGAATTTTTGACTCGGTAATCACAAACGCGTCATTTTTTAGAAATGTGTCGCTATATTCAAAATCCAAACAATGATGCTTCATGTATTTTAAAATTAAAATTGAAAAATGCATCACCATACAATATGGTGTCACAATTTAGAATTTAGCCTACCCTAACCCTAACTTTCAAATCAGCAAGTGTGTCATTGGACAAGCCCACCTCATCGTTTAAAATAAATTCAAATCTAGAAAAATATCGTCCTATACAAATAAGTCGCTTATATCATTTGGGTGTCACCGATTGAATTTTGGGCATCACTATATAGTGACACCCCCAAATTCCAAATTCTAATGCCTAATAAATGCATCAAAAATTCAAATTTCAAATCAAGTTTTGAATCACATACCGGTGGTCTTGTGCTTGGAAGTTGCTAGAACTCACGAACTCAATCAGAAATGTGTTGGGGAAGCTCACGACGTGCCATTTTTTCGAAGGTTCAGAGCTCAAATTGCAAGAAATCTTCAAGTGTGAATGCACAAATGAATTGAAAATTACCCCTCTTGACCTATTTAAGCTAGAAAATTAGGGTTTTTTGCCCTAATTTAACCTTATTAATGGGGTTTATTATCATTTTGACTAATTTTTCCAATCTAGACCTACTTTTGCATCGTTTTTTGTGTTTTAGCATTATTCTTGCATCCCAAAACCTTTTCGAGCCCTTGGGCAGCTTTTGAAACTTTATCGAGAAATCAATCTAAAATTTGAAATTTCTACCCGATTTCTCAAGGGGACAAGGAGTCAACTCTATTCTTCTGTTGGGACATCTAAAAATATCAAAATATATATATATATATATATATATATATATTGATTTGAGTAGCATTTTATCCGAGAAGCGTTGTTCTTTGAACCAAAGCAGCAGGTACCTCGCTTAAAAGAGGGGCAAAATGTAGACACTGAAAAATGTCCTAATCAATGTCATACACTCGAAACAGGTTTATTAACATCATTTCTTCTTTATCCATCCTCTTTTTTCTTAATTAATTCAATTATCCTAGCTAATTAATTAATTATATCATTTTCATTTATTGGCCCCATTAATTAAATCGGGTTAATTCACCTCTTTACGAACTAACATTTCACCTCATTAAATTAAATAAATCAAAATATTTAATTTAATCTTCTAAGTCATCTTATTTAATTAAATAACCCTAAGATTATTTAATTAAATATCATTTTACCCCTCCCCTATTTATTAAATCACCTAATTTAATAAATATCTTTAATTCCTCTAATCCCCTAATTGTATAAATTAAACCTTGCTTTATTAGAAATTAAACTAATGTTCCTCTAATAAAAGGGAATGTTCCCATGGAATATTCTTTATCCTTTTTTTGCACACTTAAAAATTTATTTTAATTGGTAAATTAATCTTTTTCATCCAAATGAAATATTCTAAGGAATATTCCCTCTCCTCCAATCAACTCACTTTGCTTCAAAAGCAAGTTAACCCATTTACCTCCTAAGAAAATTACCTTTGACCTATGTAAGCAGGTCAAAAGTGTGTTTGTTGAGGCAAATGTGAACCCTTGATCATTTCCTTGATCCATGTGATCTTCCATTCGTATATGTTGATGAGAATCCTTGATCCATGCCTCCTCAACCGTTGATTAAGCTTTTTTATCTCAACCACTCATTCTTCATTTTCTCTCTTATAAATAGATCACTATTTGAAGACAAATGACATTTATCACTTAGAGAAAACTTATGTTGTTAAATTCACTCACATCCATATTCTCAATTTGCACACATTTAGCTTATTTTTCAGTTTATTTTAGTTGCATAATAGCTTAGAGCATCCATTAATAGATTTCATGCATCCATCTTAGTTTGTAAATAAATTAGCGTTTCATATTTTAGCATCATTTTAGCTTAGATTTTTTTTAGCATTAGCTTAGCAATTGCATAATTAGATCATTTATAGCATAAAATCATGGTAACTTAGCTTGCATCATGTTCATTTTTATCATAATCTAGGTTTTCATACACCAAACATCATGGTTTCATCGATTCTCTTCCATAGAATCGACTAAAACAAGCTCACTATCATGGGATTGGGAAAGGGTCATCAGTCCACCTCAACATGAAACCAATTCCACAACAGGATAAATTTCAGTAGATTAGTGTAAATTTTTTCTTTAAGGCTCTCATAAATTTAGCATGTTAGGTTTCTTGATAAAAAATTTACTTTCAATTTTGATTGATTGATCTTGTTGAGATTTGAGTATATGTGGCTCCATTATGCTTTGATTCTTCATGGATCAAGTGTGATTAGGCCCATACCGGTATCCTCGTAATCGACAATGGCAACTCAAGCTTATAGGCAACACTACCAATCTTTTGCATGATTTGGTATGGGCCATAATATCTTGGAGACAACTTATTGTTCTTTTTTTGTTGCTTCAGTGAGATTTGCTTATAAGGTTGCAATCTCAAGAAGACCCAATCCCCAACTTCAAAAATTCTTTCACTACGATGTTGGTCTTCTTGTTGCTTCATTTGATTTTGTGTCATGGTTAAATTCTCCTTAAGTCCTAAAAGTACCTGTTGTTGATGAAGCAAGTGTTCCTCTACTTATTGAACTCTTGGTGACACCTTCAATGAGGATGTGATGGAAGGAGGATGATATCCATATAGTGCCAAAAATGGAGAGATTTTTTATGAACTATGAAAAGAAGTGTTATACCACCATTCTACTAGTGGTAGCCAATCTACCCATTAAGATTGTTTTTCTGAAGTGAAATAATTTATATATCCTTCCAAATACTTATTAGCAACCTCAGTTTTCCCATTCGATTAACGGTGGTATGAAGATCTATGAGCCAATTGAGTACCCAAACATGAGAATAAATCTTTCCAAAAGTGACTAGTGAAGATAAGATCAAGGTCACTGATAATAACCTTAGGTGTACCATGTAGCTTTTGTTTATTCTCCAAAAAAAAAATTGCCACTGCATTGTTTTAAAAGAATGTGATAATGCAATGAAATGTGCATATTTAGTGAGGCGGTCAAATACTACCATGATGACATTATGACCTTTAGAATTTGGAAGCCCTGTGAGGAATTCCATGGATACCTCTTCCCAACATTGGCTAGGAATAGCTAAGGGCTACAAGAGACTCAATGTCTTAATTGTCTCCCCTTCATTCCTTTGACAAACGAAACATTCAACCATAAATTTTTGAACATAACCCTTTAGCCCTTCCCAAAAAAAATCTTACTTGACTTGATGATAAGTCTTCAAAAATCCTAAATGACCACCAACTAGAGACTCATGAATTTCTATGAGAATCTTGTGTTTAAGAGTGGAATTCTTGTAGAGATACAATCACTATTTATACCAAAGAGTATCTCCCTTCCAACAAAACTTATCTCAACTACTAGGATCACTCTTTAATTGTTGGATTAGATTACTTGTAGCAACATCATTTTTCCACTCTACTTTGGCTTCTTCCACCCAATTTTCTTGTAATATTTAAATAGCACACAATAAGGCTTCATCTTTCTCATCCTTCCTAGAAATTGCATCTACCACAATATTTTCCTTCTCTTTCTTATATACAATCTCAAATTCATATCCCAACATCTTAGTGGCCCATTTTTGTTGCTCTTCAAAAGATAATATTTGTTCCAAAAAATATTTTAGGCTATCATGATCTATCTTAATCTTGAAGTGTTTACCCATTATATAAGGCCTCTATTGTTTATCTGCATGAAGAATAGCTAGCATTTCCTTCTCATAAATATGTTTGAGTTGACTCTTTCCCTTTAATTTATGACTCTCAAAATAAATTGGTTGACCCTCCTACATAAGTACTACTCCTATACCATTTCCTAAAGCATCACATTCCATAATAAAGTCCTCAGTAAAGTTTGGAGTGGCAAGCACTAGATTTATATACATTGCCTCCTTCAATCTCTCAAATGTTGCATTAGCAAACTCATTCTAATGAAAATAATCCTTCTTCAATAAAACTATGAGGGGTGTTGCTATATGGCCATAATTCTTCAAAAATCTTCTATAGTATCCTTTCAATCCCAAGAAACCTCTCAATTTCTTAATGGTTTTTGGAATAGGCCATTCCATGATAGCCTTAATTTTGTTAGGATCCACCTTTACTCCATGTGAAACTATGTGTCCCAAATACTCCGCCTTATTAAGACCCAAAACACACTTGGATGGCTTAGCATAGAGTTGATGATCTTTGAGTATTTGTAATGCTTGATCTACACGTTGCAAGTTCTCTTCCCATGTCTTACTATAAATCAATATGTCATCAAAGAACACTAATACAAACTTCCTCAATAATTTCTTAAAAATGGAATTCATCAAAATTTGAAATTTAGATGGTGCATTGGTAAGACCGAATGGCATCACTGAAAATTCATAATGAACCTCATGAGTCCTAAATGTTTTCTTACAAATATCTTCTTCCTTAATTCAAATTTGGTGATAGACTGATCTAAGGTCTAACTTTGTAAAATACATAGCTCAATTCAATTCATCTAGCAAATCATCAATGACTAGAATAGGAAACTTATCTTTAATAGTGTATACGTTGAGCACTTTATAGTTTAAAAACATGAACCAAGTTTCATCCTTCTTACAAAACCATCACCATAGGCGAGGAGTAAGCACTTTGGCTATGCCTCAAAATTCATTCTTCTAGCATCTCCTCAACAATTTTTCTCACTTTTTTGTATATTTGGATACCTATAAGGCCTGATATTGGGTGGTTGGCTCCTTGGAACTAGTTGTATGGCATGATCATGGTCCCTTTTAGGGGAAATTCCCTTAGGAATATCTCCAAAAACCACTAAGTGATGATCAATTATTGCTTGTAAATCTTGATGAGTAGGATCATTAGATTGAGACTTCTAATGAACATAACTAGGCCACAAATTCAACTCCTTTCTTAAGAAAATTTTGAATTTTATGAGATCTTACCATTTGTGGGGATTTTTCCTTCAATCCTCTTAGATCTACTAGCTTTCCTTCTAATTGAAATCTCATGAATAGTTCTTTTAATTTCATCTCAATTTTTCCTAATGTAGTAAGCCATTGTACTCCCAAAATAATATTTGTTGCACCCATGGAGATAACATACATTGGGCTATCAAGGTGATAATCTCCCATTGATAATTTAATACTATGGAATTTTTTAGAGTAATTAACAGTGCCACCATCTGTAATCAAGACTTGAAACTCTAGAGTTAGATATATAAAACAATTTAAATGAGTAGCCAACTTTTTGTTGATGAAATTATGAGTACCACCTAAATCAATCAACACTGTTACTTTCTGCTTCTTTAAGAAACCAACTACCTTGAGAGTTTATGGAGCACTAAAACCTGAAAGTGTATGAAAAGAAATTATTGGTTGGGAATCATGTGATTCCTCATCTGAGTCCCTTTCACCTTCTAATATCGGTTCATCCTCATTTTCCTCACTTGGACATTCAATATAGAGAAATTTATTTTCACTACATTTATGAACAAAACTATGAATCATATGATCACAACACTTCCAACTCCCCTAATACTTTCATTCAAAAATCAAAATTTGAGCCAATACAGGTTGATATTAATCTGAAACTCTCTAGTGGCAATTGGGGGTCATTATATTTTACGCCTCCTTTCAATAAAGAATCCAAAATCTCACCCTCAAGGTCCAAAGAGTCATATATAAATGATTCATTTTTAGACACAATTTCTAATGAAGATTGGGGTTTCACACATTCCTTTATAGGAGAATGAAAAATCTCACAATCTAAACCAAAACAACCTTTTGTTTCATTTTCTCAACTTGGTTCTACAACATTACCCCATGGTGGTGATGGGGGCTATGTAACTCCCATCCCTCGTGAGGGGATGATGCATAACTTTAAAAAGGATTTGTGTTCTCATGAAGAATCCAATCCTTCTTAGAAACATAAACCCCCTTCATATGAATTGAAAGATTGTTATGGTATTGAATACAATCTCCCTCCTACGCATGGATACAATGAACACACAAAGCAAACCAACATACCATAATCTTTCAAGAAATATCTAGGTTTACCATCTTTATCTCCATTTTAATCTAAAGTTGTATCCTTTAGTGTGTGTGTGACATCTTGCACAAATAAAAGAACATCTTCTACTATTGATCAAGATAGTATCTTGTTGAGACTCCTCCAAGATTGTTTGATATCTCTCCCTCCAAGAACACGAAAGATATTTTACTACAAGAATTCATTTTGCGCTTATCATAGAGTTCATGGTCATTCTACTAATGAATGTAAGGCTTTAAGCAACAAAATATAGCATCTTAGGGACTGTGGTGCTCTCCCTTGTGTTGAAGCACCTAGTTCCTCTAATTGAAACTTATTTTCATCCTATTCAGCTCATCCTTGTCTTGCACTAAGTGGGGCAAGGGGTTAGGTAGCCTTGTCCTCGTATGTCACCTGTCATTGTCTCTTTGGGATGATACAACGCATCGAGACATTCATGTCTCTTCCATGTTGACCCAAAAGATTTTCTTTTCTTTTCTCTTGTGTTTTCCTTTTGGGGATGACGCAAGGTGTCAATACATTCATGTCTCTTCCATGTTGACCCAAAATCTTTTATTTTCCTTTATCTTTTCTTCTATCTTGTGTTTTCCTTTTGGGGATGATGCAAGGTGTTGAGGCATTCATGTCCCTTCCATGTTGACCCGAAAGGTTTTCCTTTGTTTTTACTCTCTTTGTGTCATTCTTCTAGTTCTATGAGTATTTGGGGAATGATGACAGTTATGAGCTCTCTATAAATATTATAGCAAGAACATACTAACCCCTAATCCATAGATCCCTTATGTTTTTGGTGTTTTCATTTTGGGAGAAACCCCTCTTTTCTTTTCTTTATGCATGACATAGCTTCATTTGGAAACATATGACTTGGCATAGGGCTTTCCAAGTTGGCTCAAATTTCCTCTGTATTATTAGTAGCTATCATTTCCTACTTTAAAGTAATTGCTCACCACATGGTGTTTAGCAATTTCTTCTAAAAGTGGGGGCATACATTGGCATTATTCTTTTGTATTTTTCTTTTTCATGGTTCATGGTGCAATCTTCTTACTTCATGTGATGTGTCTTTCACTTTGTGGTGACATTGGGTGTGATTCCCCTCAAGAGTGTGATCTCTCTTATCATGTTATATTCCTCTTAGTGGCTTGATGTGACACATTGCATCCCCTACGTTGTGAATCTTCTATTCTTTGATTGGTCCTCTCTTGAAGACATTAGGCATAATGTTCCCTAAGTTAAAGAACTTACATGAATTAATCAAAAGTCCTATGAATGTTCCTTATTGTTGCATTTATATGGCCACCTTGCATAGAACACTTTGCACACCTATAGATCCACCTTGTTTGTTCATGAGTTCCAAGCATATGAAGTTTTTCTTTCCTCATTAAGCTCGAAGTTCATTATTCATGAGCTCCAAGAATACAAATTTTTGCTTGCCTCATGAAGCTCAAAAATCATTTTTTTTGTGTGGTGTCTTACAAAAGTTATTAGGAGGTATAACTTTGGTATGGTTTGATAGGAAGCCCAACCGAGGCATGACTTTCCCTTAGCCATTCGCTTGTGAGTGTGAGTACATATCGATCATGTGTGTATATGTCTCACCTCTTTCAAATCGTCACCCAATGGACAACTTGAAGTTCCATTGCCTCAGAGTGATCTTGCACTTTTTTTAGAAAAACAACCTAGATCTGATCCACATTCTGTTGGAAAAATGGTCGAGGTTGGATCCACCTCTTTTTTATTTTTTATTTTTTATTTTCTTTCTTTTAAATATTGGCATCGTATGTTCGTGTATCTTATTTCGCTACATATCATACTCCTAGTGTGTGTCCTTTTGTGTACATGTTGATTTGATGAAGGATCCAAAATTTTGGGGGCTTAGACACCTCCTTTGATCTTTTTCATCCTTTGTTAACCACATTGGTACAATTGGACCCCTCTTGAATGTCTACTTTAGTGTCATTTTGAAGCAAGTTCATCCTCTCAATAAAGTTGGGGCTAAATGTAGTGTAGAAAAATTTCGTCGCTTACATGTTCACACTTAACTTGGGAATTATTAACCTTAAAGTGGACCTAATGATGCCTTTATCTAGTGTTGTAATGTATTTTCTACATTCACATTAGATTCAAGGACCTATTAAACTAAATAAACTCAATTTTGGCCTTAATTTAATGTTGCAAACTATATATATTTACACTTTCACATTGAGTTTTGAGCCTTCTTGCATTTATGACCTTGATATCATCATTAATAGGCCCCTAATACCCTATATTGTGCATCCCAATGCATATTTTAACCAAAAACCTGACAAAATCATCAAAAACACTAAAAATTCCAAAAACCATCCCCGAAAATCTAGGGTGGGACTCATTTGCCACCTTGGGCAAATGAGTCCCCCTAGGTGGGACCCATTTGCCAAAAGTGGCGAATGAGTCCCATTTGGGGCATTTTTAAGGTTTCGAGCGAGAAATTTGGGTTTTAAGTTCAAATTATATGAATGTTGGCCTGTGGGATCTAATTAACGAGATATTAGATGGATTACCTATATAAACAAGCTTTCAAATCATTATTTCACCTAAGAAAAAAGAAACATTCATGTTATCAAGTCAAGAATTCAAGATTTAGGCATTCCAAGACTTCACAAGATCATTTGGAAAGCATTCAAGATCATTTCTAAGGCATTCAAGAGTAGAATTCTTCATCAATTGTTGCAAAAATTCAAGATCCATCATCATGTCAAATACTATCAAGCATCGAGCATGTTATTGAGCTAGTGTTGTGATGTAGCATTGAAGATTCAAAATCAAGCATTATCCTACACCTATTGTCATGATCAAGATCTACATACTTCATGGCCATTTCATGTTGAATTATAGATTTATAAGACATCATTTACAAGGCATAAAATATGGCAATGGAAATGGTACTCCCCAGCTTTGAAGAATAGAGCACAAGGGTAGGTTCCTATTTCACACTTGCTACACTCAAGGACACCTTAGAGATCTCAATATGAGTGTAGAGAGGGAGAAAGATATCTTGCAAAAAGGTATCCTAGGGTTAGATTAGAGACTAATGAAGGGTTCACCACCAAGATAGGGCTTGGAAAAGATAATGGAATGCAAGATCTAATGTTTAAACCTAGTGATACATGAAACTTGAATGAACGACCTAAAAATGCATACAAAACAAAAAATAAAGGCAATAAATTAGAATGATGCACCTAGGAAGTTGTGAAGACTTGGAAAGAACTCTGAATTTCTGAAAAAGCCTAATTTAGAGCACACTAGCACTCATTCATCACTTCTAGCGTATCGGTCTCATATCAGGGTTTCTAGCAAATGGGTATCTGAATCTACAAAAATCTTGAAAAACACATGTAGTGGGACTCATTCACCACTTTTGGAGAATCATTCCCGTTTCACTTTTTCAAGAATTCAAAGTTCAAATTTGCACTTCACAACCTGCTCTTTTCTCACAAATTGATTTACGGATCTGAAACTATTGATTTCTAACCTATAGATGACTTTTTGTGAAGATGATAACCTTGCAAGTAAGGGGACCACTCCAAAAACTTTCTCCAAGCTTGTAACCTAATATTCAAGGGATATTCAAGATCCAAGACACTTAGATCTATAATCACACATTAAAGACAAGGACTCGTTGATTGTTAGAGGATAGGGATTTGCCTAAGTCAAACCCCTTGTAGGTAATTAAACCAAATGATGAGATAATGAAATAAGGAGATGAAACATGAAAAATAGAACATGAAACTATTGAAATTGTGTGCCTCAATCCCACTGGCCTAAACCTCTGAGAGAGCAATGTTGGTGTGATCGCTAAGATGTCTGGCCAGATTGCATAATTGTTACATTCATGATTGTTCTATCGTATCACCAAGTAATGGCGAGAGAGGTGTGCTAGCGTGGTCATCGCCATACCACAGAAGCCTTTTGGCTGAGGTGCGGTAGTGCGATGTTACTACCATATCATGAGAGTCTTCATACAGAGGTTTGGTAGTGTGGTGGTACCGTGATACCGCAGATTCCTTCTCACTGAGGAGCGGTAGCACAATTACCGCCATACCGCGGGAACCTTCAACCTGGTGAGCGGTTGCACGATATACCACCACACCCCAATAGGAGTTGGAGGAGCCTATGGTGGTGCGATCTAGTCATCGCCACATCGCAAGGGTGTTGTGTCTTGGCTACGGTAGAGCGGTGGGCATTTGAATTTATTTGGCTGGACATGATGGTTGAACGGAGCTAACTTGGTGGACTGTGTTGAGTTGGTGGTGATTGTTCTAAAACTAGAAAGAATGACTATTGATCTATAGGGAAACTATACAAATGGTTTTGTACAAGAAATGAATAGATCATTGGCTCAGCTAAAATGAGGGTTCATTATGGAAGTTTCCAAGAGTGAGTGTTCAAGTGGTATGCACATAGAATTATAACTTTGAGAATGCTAAGACACATAGAACAAAGAATAATGTGAACCTGTGGTGGTCGTGAGGTTGTGCTAGCTGAGAGGCTGGCTAAGTGAGTCGACTATAAATGAATCTACATTGTATGTTGTGTGACAACATTGGAACATTGTGAGGGTTCTGAATAATATTGTTGTCTGTATTCTCCAGATGAAACAAGATGTAACTCCTATAAAGGCTATGAGCCTGAGATTGTATTGTAACTCTATGCGTCATTGAATAATACAATGGCTCGATCTTTTGGAGTGTGGGGTTTTTTACCCGAATGGGTTTTCCCCATGTAAATCTATGTGTTAATTTGTTTATCTTCCATGTTGTTTGATTCTATAATTTGAATTTGTGTAGAAGTGTTTAATATGGTTAATTGCATGTGCTTTTCTCAGAAGGGTTAATCTGGGAAATCAACTATGCCAGTTTCAACTTTATGGCATAGTAGTATGTGTCTTTGAGGCAATTCGAAGGAATTAAAATCATCGAAGGCACTACTGTTCTTAGATGTTTCATTCCAAGATGACCCAATTTCTCAACAAGTGGTATCAGAGCCACCTTCTCGATGCTAGTTCTGGGTATTTCTCTTGTGAAGATTTCTTAGTCTATCAAGCTTGAGGAAATCTAGAGGAATCGGCTATGATTAATCCCTTTTTTGATGAGTAAAATATCTTGCTCTTTTGAGAAAACACGCAGCGTGAAAGACATTGAGGATGGATAATTTGGAGTTGATCATATTGTGATGATGTGGTTTGAGGCTCCTGGTTGGTAGAGAATGATCCTGATGCAAGGGGTGTGAGTTTATGCTTATGATTGTGTTGCAGCAAAGCGTGGTTCATATTGGGTGTTTGTGTGAGAGGCTCCCTAATGATATGGAAATGCTTGGGTTGTTTTTTCATCCATGGAGTATTGTTCTTGTGTTGGATACTTTGACTTGGCATTGAAGGCTTTTTTTTCTCTGTTACCCTGATTGCATAAAGGATATGAAGTTGATCTTTAGGTGGTTTGAAAACTTCTGAATAGCCTGAATCTCTCGAATGCATGTGCATGCTTCTAGTTCTAGAATTGGTCTGGAATGGGCTTGAAATTACTATACTACTTGTTCCTTTTTTGGATACCTTGTAATAGCATGTTTCAGATTCATGTTCTTTGGTTTGAAGGTTTTTTATAGATTTTCCTAAAAAGTCTATGATGCATATTCATGTTATTTCATTATTCTGATTAACCATGATGGTTGTGTGTAGACTCTTAGGTTGTCCAGATGTGTAGTGGATATGGATGTGCATGGGAGTTTTAGACACACGGTGGTTTTATAGGTTTTGAACGGTCAAAAAAAACTTGTGGTATTGTGGAGCTACTGGTAAAAACTATTTTCTAGACCTTGGTTGTTTGGGGCTTTACTAGATGAGATAGTAGCAGTTCTACATGTAAGTGTTTGCTTGCTGGTTTCCTAGACTAGGATGCTTGATTTGTGGATGTGATTGGAAAATCAGATTTGGTTTTGATCTGGTGTTTGAGTCAAGTTTGTCTAAATTGTTGTTCTCTTTGAGATCTCGGTTTTGTAGTTTCCATTGTGATGATGGGTTTTTCACTTTTGTTGTGATTGATCTTCGAGTTATGAGGTTGGTGGATTAGCTACCCATTGGCTACATTGAGATAACTCATAAGTGGATTATCTATATCTATGAGGTTGATTCAGTGTTGATGTAGATCTGTTAGCTGGCCTTGTCTATGGTCACTTGTGCATTGGCATGGTTGCTTCTGGATGAGAGGAAGGATGGTGTTGAGTACCTAAATAGTCAATTATGGGGACATGTAGTGTGTGTATCATGATTTCATGGAGAGATTGATACACATTATAGTGTAATATTTTGACAGTGATGGTGTGGTCAGCGTGGTTTGGAGATCTTGGTGTTGTTTGGCATTGTTGTCAAATGGACATGTTGTCGATTGTACCTAGAGGTTTTTTAGATCAGCAGATGTTTGGTCATGATGCTTGGAAAGCTTGGATGTCACAATTCAGTGGGAGCTTTAGCATTGACTATGAATTCATCACTTGGTGGTGAATGATCTTCTTTAGTGTTACAGATGTTACTAGGAGGGACTCTTAGATCTTGTTGTTGTAGAAGGGTTCTTTTGCATTTGCATGGACACTATTTGAGGATGTACCAAATCTTGGAACCATGGAGGACATTTGGATACTTTGGTTGAGGTGTTGGTGGTGCTTGATAGGTGGTGATGTTTTGGAGTTTGTTTGCTTGATGTCATGTATACTCTTGCTTGTGCATTAGAGTTTTGGCATGAGGCTTTGCTCTTGAGACCATGGTGAAGTCACTTGGAGCATGGTATCTCCCAAGGGGATGTGTAAATCATGATGTTATGATAAGTTCCTATTTCAAATGTTTGGAGCTTTGACAGTGGTCTAGATTTTCTCTATGTTTTGAGTACATTGGTCATATGCTTGAGAACTTCATGTTAAGTGCAGTAATGTAGATTGGAGTTTAACATGAGATGATCGGTTGTTGGTGCTCATGGATACATGAAGAATGAGGTGAGGCTGTGATTCTCTTGAGATGAGAAAGGTGTTGATTATAGTTGAAAGTCTGAGTAGCCTACACCTTGGTTGAACATGATTTCAACAAAAACCAATGAGGAGATTGCTCTTGGATGAGTCATGGTGGCTTGTATATCTTGGAGGAGCATTTTCTTTTCCCACTCTTGGTCTTCTCTGCAGTGAAGTTTATTTGAGAGGTATTTTCCCACTATATCTTTCAAATGTGTTTGATGTTTTCTTTCATGGTATGGATCTTGAATTGTTGTTTTAAGGTTCTGGAGGATTCATAGTTGAAGGTGGATAGCATAGTTTATCTCCTTGAGCTTTTGTGTTATATCATTTTTGATGAGAACTGGTAGGAGATAGTTATATGGGTTGTTTTCTTGAAATGGGAAATGAAGTAGTTTGATCTTCTTTGAGAACCTTACATCCATGATTGGTTATATGTTACATATGTTAAGTTTGAATGGTTGGGTGTTGTTATGGCTTTTCCTTTGGGATGTGAAGGAGATCATACTTGTCACACTTGGATTTAAGAGGTGTATGTAGGAGGATGTTCTACAGGTATATGTTGTGTAGAGTTTCTCTCTTTGGTCTTGATTATCTTCCTGGAAGTTTGATTTCATTTTACATTGGTTGAGATTTGGTTAGAGATCTTGTTTTCACTCAATTTTTGAGTGGTAACTTGGAGGTTCTTTATCTTTTTCCTATGTTGGTTGTTGAAGAACTTGGAATAAATTTGGAAGATTGTTGAGAGAAATAATTCTTGTAGCAGTTGGTTGCAAGTTATGCACTTCATTGTGGATATTTCCTTGGTAATACATGGTTATACTTTCTATGTGCTAAAATTGGTAGACTTGTTATGTCGCTAATCTTTTAGATTTGGCATTACCCATGCAATGGGAGTACCTAGATGTGTTTGGTCATCTTCGATTGGTTTGTACATGGTGCTTGTATCTATGGTTGATGGGTTGGATGTGCTACTGGCATGAGTTTACTAATGTGGATACCTTGAAGGTATGTGTGATTGGATGAACTAGCACTTGTTGTGGGTGTTATTTTTAGTCACGTGGGTTTATCAGTTGGATAGGAGCAATCAGACTGATTGTTGTCCTAGCTGATGTTTTTTATCTTATTTTCTAGAGTGATGGTAGTTTTTGTTGTTGATATCACTAGGATCTTTTGCTTGTGTTTGTTGGACTGGTGCATATTCACCTTGGCTTGTCCCTTTCTTCCATAGGTGGCATGTTGGAGGATAACAAGGATTGTTGCCTGAATGGTGGACATCTTAGATGTTGTTGCAAAAGTCTTGATGGAGCATGAGAGCATGATTGAGATCTATGTGGTTTCATGGAAGATTGTGATTGGTTACAATGTTGGACAGTTAGTTGCAGTTGGATACTTGATTATGTTGCAAATTATTTGATAGACTACTATCTATGGAAACGTGTTGGTTGGGTGTCTTGAATGTTGTTAAATAGGGTATGAACTGGTGGTGGCAGTGTGATCTTCGCCAAGTGGGAGATTGTTGGAATTATGTGCCTCAATCCCACTGGCCTAAACCTCTAAGAGAGAAATGTTGGTGTGACCACTGAGATGTCTGGCCAAATTGCATAATTGTTACATTCATGATTGTACCACTACACCTCCAGGTAATGGCGAGAGAGGTGTGGTAGTGCGATTAATGCTATATCGTGGGAGCCTTTTGGCTGAGGTGCGATAGTGCGGTGTTACCGCCATACTGCGAGATTCTTCATACATAGGTGTGGTAGTGCAATGGTACCACGATATTATGGGTGCCTTCCCACTAAGGAGTGGTAGCACGATTATCACCATACTGCGAGAACCTTCAACCTGCCAAGCAATAGTGTGGTATACCACCACACCATGATAGGACATGGAGGAGCCTGCGATGGTCCGGTGTAGTCACCACCACACCATGAGGGTGTTGTGTATTGGTTGTGGTAGAGCGATGGACGTTTGAATTTATTTGGCTAGACATGATGGTTGAACAAAGATAACTTGGTGGACTGCTAAGGTGTACAATAGAGATTGGTGAACTGTGTTGAGTTGGTGGCGACCATTCTAAAACTGGCAAAAATGACTGTTGATCTATAGGGAAACTATACAAACGGTTTTGTACAGGAAATGAACAGATCATTGGCTCGGCCAAAATGAGGGTTCGTTATGGAAGTTTCCAAGAGTGAGTGTTCAAGCGGTATGCACATAGCATTGTAACTATGAGAATGCTAAGACACACAGAACAAAGAAAAATGTGAACATATTGTGGTCGTGAGGTTGTGCTAGCTAAGAGGTTGGCTGAGTGAGACGTGTTATGCCTTGCATAACCACCCAATCTTTTGCCTTGGTCCCCTTTATGTTTTTGTCCTTGATTGTTTTTTTGACAAAGTTTAGAATCTTGCTTCTCCAACACTTTGTTTTTCTTTGGTTTCTCTATCAGAATCGGAACCAAATCAGGTTTTGAATCTTCCTTTAAAACTTGTTCCAATTCAATCCCAATAGTCTTCTTTTGCCCTTTGTTTTTTTGTCTTTATCGGAGCCAGAGCTGGAATGGGCGTTAAGTTAGTTTTCATTCAAAGTTTCAAAATCAAGTATGGATCCGCCTTCGCCTCCACTTTTTGTACTTCTTTTTTTGTCTGGGTTTTTATGTTAAGTTTTCTTGTTCTGGTCTTTTTGTTTTATTTTTTCATTTTGTTTCGCTTTTATCTTTGTCGGTGGAACCAGACCCGGAACGGGAACCAAGTTGGGAAATTACTCAAGTTTCCAAAACAATTTTCATTCTAATTCTGCTCCCGCCGGTTTTTGTCATTGACTTTTACTGAAGTAGCACAGCAGTGATGTGCTAGTTCCCTCTGTAGTTCTGACTCCGCTCTACTCCATTTATTGCATTAATTGCAGGTGCCATGCATACATGAAACTGCTAGTTTTTGCCTTAATTAGGGATTAACACGTAGTTATCATCATTATTATTAAGAGATCGAAGAACGAACTAGAGTTGCAGTGAAGCTTTTGTGTGAGTGAATCATTCAAAAGAGAGACAGTTGCTTACGGATTTCTTTAGGAAGTTAACCTATTTATTTGCGTTCGAGGTAGGGTTTTCTATTTTTATTCTTCTTTTTATTTTAAGTTTTTTGTTTCTATTCTTCTTGGATTGTTGGTTTTGTGTGAGTTCCTCTGTAACTTTGTATGTTTTGTTTTGTTTCATTTTTGCTAAAGTTTTGCTTGTTTTTGTATTGCTTTTATAGTTTTGTTTCTTGTTAGTTTATTTTGACGCGGTCGTTTTCATGTTTTAGTCGTGACTGAGTCGTGGTGCCCTAATTTTTAAATGCATAGGTTAAATTTGGTTTTTACAGTGAGAAGGGTTTGGTGGATGGTTGTTTTTGCTTCAGAAATCTATTACACATTCGGTTTGGTTAGTTTAAATAGGGTTAAATTCATGCCCTGGTTGTTTGTAATCGAGGGTTTTTAGTTTAGGGTTTCTTGGTGCATTTTTGTGTTCGCATTTTAATTTAAATATGATGCCCTAGAAAATACAGTCGCCTCTTGATCATATGGGGATGGTCTTATCATGTTATATTTAAGCCCCTTTTCATTTTAATATGACATAGTCCTTAATCACGAAGTTACGCATTAAACTGTTAAAAACACTTATGACGTCATGATCATTTTAGGCCGAAGCGGGATTGGAATCAATCTAGACTTTGAACCATGTTTTCCAATAGGTATCGATTCCATTTCTATCCCGTCTCCAACTCTGCTTATAGTGAGAAGCCTTCATTCAAAATAATGATAACCTAAGCGGAAGCAGAAGTGGAACCGAAACTGAATATGAGATTAGAAAATCTGAAAGAAACTAAATCAATTTCCATTCCGGTTCCGATCAACATGTCGGTTCCATCTCCAAGCCTGCTTGTTATTATTGTAATCTCAATAACGGTTTTGGCTTTGAGCCCAGCAATGTTTTGAAAGAGATTGTTTAGAATTTTTTAAGTTTGGTTCTGCCTTTGATATATATGAAGGGTAAGGTTTTAAAGCATATTTTGTGATATTTATTCAAGGATCTAATTGGGGTTTTTGTTGCAGGAAAGCTAAAGGATGTCAGGAGTATCAGGAAAAGCCTCCTAAAGGAATCGGCCTGCAGAAACATCAAAGGTAGCAGCTAAGCCTAAGAAGATAAAGCCATAGCATCTACCTTATACTTTGAGGTATAATCATAGGGGTCCTGTTGTCACTGCAAGCAAGGTTGAATCGGATTGGTCTGATATAACCGACACCGATCTGGGCTCATACAATTTTGAGGAGCAATATTCAGAAACATTTGTTGAAGATATAATAGGGAGAACTCAAAGAATTGTTGAGTCTGGTTTGGCTCATATCACCTTATTCCCTCTCTCTATCCAGTGCCCGAAGTTGATTATGACAGCAACAAGTGCTTACAATCTAGCCACTAGGTAGTGTATGGATGCACAGGACAATGTTATTATTGATTTAACTCCTCAAATGATTCAACATATGTTTGGTGTTCTAGATCAAAAGAACCTAGTACAATTAAAGGAGGCAGAAGCTTTAGATGAATATAGCAAATACAAGGGGTCCAATAAAGCTTACTTGAACAAAAAATGGTTGAGAATAGAGAAGAAGTATCTGACCAAACTTCATGATCAACCAAAGAGGACAGAATTCTACAAAGAAGTATCAGACTTGATCATGATGTTGTCTAGAGTATTTGGGAAGAGGGATGCATTTCAATTCAAGGAGTGGATGTTTCCCTTCATTCAGACCATCTTTAATGGAAAACAACAGTTTGATTGGCCAATGGTTGTCTCTGATGCTATTCATGACCAATCAACAAAGATAAGAGAAACCAAATGCTTCTTCATGACTTCTTATGTTGTTTATGCAGCAGCTAGAGGAGGTCTATTTCCAATTTTAAAGAGAGTGGGGATATTGGGAGAGGCAGATGGACAAAGGAAAGTGTGGGACCATTATGATTAGTTATCTCTACAAGCATCTGAAACACAACTTAGAAGGGTTAATGATGCATTTCTATATGTAATCATTAACCAGCTTAACGAATCACGGATAGAGATTGGTACATTCTGAGAACAAACTTCACATGCATAAATCTCATGCATGTGTGGCTTTCTTCTCTTCTTTGCATGCAGGACTGATAGTTTTTGAGGCGCTATCTTCTTTTCTTCTAGTTTAACTGAGTGATCAAATCGATAACTAGAGATCAAATTGATCTGAGTTTCCAAGAAGACTTAATTCCTGAAAAGGTGGAACGACCTAAAATAGAGAGGACTTCAGATTTTTGTATATCTATAAATACCCTTGGGGTATCATATTGTAAGGATCGCTTAATAGAGAATAGAATTGGTCACCTGATAGTAGGAGATATAATTTTTAATAGTTGTTACAGAGATACATTGTTACTTTATTTACAGTTGAATATAATTACAAGTTTTTTTTTTTTACGCAATATTGTGTTAGAATGGAGTTTTACTTGATAAGGTTGATGAATTATAATCTATATGTATGCCAGTGATTGTGCTGAAGCATGATTGTTTCTTATGTGATGAAAGTCATTAGAAGAAGCCCGTTTTAAAGATTATTTTATTAGATTATTTGTGAATTGAATTTTTTGAAGTCCGTTGATCTATGGTCTTGGCAACGAATGAGAAGTGTTGATTTGAGTCTTTGAAGTTATGATGATATGGGATTGTGGTATTAAATTAAGCATTATAGATGCATGCGATGGTATGGACTATTCTATAAATTGTATCATGTTATCATTTTCTTGATCTATTGAAAAAACATTCGTTGTTGAAGATATATGTCTGGATATTACATAAGTTTTATTCATGTTTACTGATATACGCCCTGATTTATCTTTTTTTTCTTTTGTTTAAAACCTACCTTGCTTTATTAAGAATAGTTGGATGAATAAGTCATTGCTTGTATTCCTTATTACCAGTGCAGTCCCCTTGAATATTACAGTTGCATGGACCAATTGAGTGATACCAGATAGTTGAAAATCAACTACCAGGACCTTGGGAGTTAGGCTACTATATGTTGTCGTTCTTTTTCAGGAGTAATAGAGTAGAAATATTCTGTTTTCACATTGTTTGTGTCATTTTCACCATCAACAAATCTGGCGCTAGGAGGGCCTGAAGGAACAAGCTGGCTCGCATTGTGTCATTCTCACCAGAGAAATATGAAAGGATTCTCATATATTTTACTAATCCTGAACCATTACAAGAATTTCAAACCTCGGTTAGACCTAGACTCCATGCTCGTAGGGTATTGATACCTACATTGCCACCACCACTTACTCCACCTGAATTTCCTCCAAATCCCGCTACACCACCACCAATTTGACCCACATAACCACCACCAATTAGGCTTGTGTCGCCACCAATTCGGCCTATATCACCACCACCTGCTCAACCAATCCTACCCATGGCATGCTTTGTGAATAATCCCTCTCCGTTAGGGATTATTCTAGGGGAATCCATGATTTACCAAAGAACCCAAAGAAGTTTTGTCCCAAGTACATGCATGGCGAATCAAGAAGTGCTGAGGAGCATACACAAGTGTTCAAAGATGCTTGTACTCGTGCTCAAGTTTCTCATCAGGATGTGGTATGAAGATTGTTTCCTTAATGTTTAGGAGATATGGCATATAACTAGTATTTAAATCTACCCCGGGGATCTATTATGGGTTGGAAAGATTTAGAAAATGCTTTTACTAATCAATTAAGGGTTTATGTAGACCATGCCATATTGTATCACTTGTTTTCCACCGTAAGAAAAGGACATCATGAGCCACTTCCTTTATTCAAGACTAGATTCCAGAGGATGTATCGTAGGCTACAAGAGCCTTACTTAGTGGCTGAAAATATAGCCATTCAGACATATTTAAGAGCTGTTGATCCCTTGATTGGCCTATTCTTGCAAAGAACTTATCAACCTGATGAGATTAACTCTTTGTCTAAAGTTTATCATTTGACCATGAAATTGCAACAACAGATAAGTCTGCAATCAAGAGGTTTAGGAGCAGCTCTTCCTCCCATGAATTATTAGGTACCTAACCCACCATTATACAACACTGTCCCAGGGATGTCTTATTCCCAATATTGACCTGTATCTGAGTTGCAAGCCCCTCCTACAGTGCCCTTTTTCAGCAATGGCATGCAAGATTCCTCCCAACAACCTCAAAATCAACCACAAAAAGTAGGAGGATCAACCCATGTTCATTCCCCATCCATAGTGCAGAATGTGCAAAATGACCAAACTGTTCAACTGACTAGTGAGTTAGAGACTCTCAAGAAGACTCTATCTCAAATGTCTAATGACGTGAAAAAACTTAGGCAAAACCTTCCCCACAACCAAAACCAAAATTATCAGAATCAGGGAAGTTACAACAACCAGGGAAATTACTCCAATCAGAATGGGAATCAAAACACCAATTGAAACTTCCAGAATCAGAACTCCTCTAATCAAAATTACCAAAATCAGAACAGAGGATATAACCAGAGGTTCAATAACAACAATAGGTAGTGGAATACTGGACCTAACAATGGGGGAGTTTCCCATAACTATCAATCAGGTGAGGATAGATCACATACTGCTAATGTGGTTGATCTTAATTTCATGACTAATTGGTGTAGGCTACATGATACTGCAACACATTCTGAGGTTAATTGCCCTGAAATGGAGAAGATTGTAAAAATTGCACAAGCTGATGCCCATCCTCCAGTAGAAAATTCCAATCAAGATAATGGGCCAGTCAGTACTGCTATGACTTATGAGGCTATTGAAGAGAAATACCAGTTTCCTATGCAAGGAGATAATGAGCCAGAGGAAGATGTGTATGATGCCCAAGCTTTTCATTCCAAAGGAGGTCACTTTCTGAGAAATCAGAATAAGGGCCCATTTACTACATCTGCACCCCCAAACAACATGGTCCCACCAAACCAAAATGCAGATAACAATCCACCACCACCAAAGGGACCTTCTGACCTCTAGAATAGAGGAAATCCACCTCCTTTTCCTAAGTATCAAGTTAGGAATGATTTAGAATTTGACTTTATTGTAGAATTGCAGAGACAAAAGACGTCCTTGTCATTCTTTGACATCATGAAGTGGTGCCTAAATGTGAGGTGGTATTGAAAGCCTTGGAAGAGGTAGATTGCTTAAAGGGAAAAGGTAAAGTGACTCCAGCAAAGGAGACAAATGCAACCATTTATAAAGGTAAGACCAGTACCCCACCTTTTCTTTTAAGTTTAAGGATATTTGGAAATAATTTGCACAACTGTTTATTAGAATTTGGAGCATCGGAAAATGTTATGCCCTTTTCAATATGTCCTATCTCGACCAATAAGAAAGTGATTTAGCTAGATAAAGCAGAGGTCAATGTTGTAGGTGAACTAAAAAACATGCATGTATAGGTTGGATAAGATCCAAGGATGCAAACCTACATAGATATCCAAGTGGCTAACATCCCAGAAACATATGGTATGCTCCTAAGTTGGGAGCTAATGAAAATTATTGGGGAATATTTGTCCTTTGATTTCTCTCACATGTGGTTACCATGGAAGGGAGTACCACACAGATAAGGATTGAGAGTGAACCAAGGCTCAAGCATATGATTATAGAATATGACGCTTCAAATGAAGTAGCATACTTTGAGACTGAAATAGGAGTTTACAAACAAGAGGAAGTCCTTACTTTCTCTATAGTCAGTCTTGAGGATACATTGCCCTTAGAACACAGTGACCCAATGATCTGCATCAACCAGCAGGTCCTGATAAGAAAATTGCAACAAGAGAGGCTGGTATTAGGAGGAGAAACTTATTTGAGTAGTTTGTTGCTTCCTAATTGGTGTAGGATTCATTATCACAATCATTCAAAGTTAACATGTTAATCATGCTTAGATATTATAAGTCATGTAGATCAGCCCCAACAAATATGTCAAGAGGAACCCCAGACCCCCATCAATGAGTTTTCTTTCAAAGTTAAGGATGCTACCATTCTTACTCAGGCTAGTCTTTCTCAAGAGGAAGGTTCCTCACCAGTAGAAAAGACTCAGGTTTTATATTCTAAAATTCAAGAAGAAGTTGAGGTGTTCCAATTCCTATTGAATACACCTGCCCCAGATACTTTGCCAATACCCAAGGCATTGATGAAAAATGAGTTGGATTGCAATTTAACCCAAGAGGTTGTTTAGGAAGTAATTTCTGAGCAAGCTAAAAACATAGAAAAATATTCAAGTGAGCTTTGCCCCAAGTCAATTTCTTATGACCAGCAAAAGTTCAAGCCACCACACATCTCAAGTAAGGCATCTCCTGTTATCCCTAAAAAGAAAGAGCTCCCTGCCAAAGACCAATTGTGGACTCTTAAATTTGATGGTTCCAAATCCAAAGCGGGAAGTGGAGCAGGGATTGAACTAACCAACTCGGAAGGGAAGACTTACTTTGCTTCTTATAGATTGTAGTTTGGTTGCACAAACAATGTGGTTGAGTATGAAGCACTTGCTCATGGGCTTATGTTTTCTCATAAAAAAAAGGTTACTGCTCTCTCAGTTATGGGAGATTGTAAAGTGATTGTAAAATAGGAACGTAGCCAATATACATGTCATAACAAAAGATTGGCTGCATACAGAAACTGAGTTTGGAACTTAATTGAAGACTTTGATGCTTTTGGGATTACTTTGATCCGTAGGGAATCTAATCAAATTGTAGATGCTCTTGCTGTTGCTGCTAGTACTTTGGAACCCATGCAAGACTCTAATCTAAAGAGATTTTCGGTTGAGTTGATTTTAGTCCCAGCTATTCCTAATAATGTCCGACACTTTCAGGTATTTGATGATGATCAACATATATTGGCCTTTTTGGAAAGTTATGATGTTTTTGAATGACAAATAATAGATGAATCTGAAAGAGATCAGGGAGATTGGGATCCTGAGAAGGATAGTGAAGAAGGGATATTGGATTTGAAAAGTAATAGCATTCTGAAAGGGATGGTTGCTTTAGAGAGGATATTTGACTAAGACCCACGAGCTCGTCAAAGGGTGCCTACAGAGAGTGATGGAGGGAAGTATGAATCTGTTAATTTGACTCACTTAGGCCCAAAAAGGAATGTTCTTATAGGAAAGACTTGTCCTCAAGAAATTAAGGACAAAATAATCAAGGTCTTGGAGCAGAGCATTGAAGCTATTGCTTGGAGTTATGATGATTTAAAATTTTTTGACACTTCAGTGATCACTCACACCATACCTCTCACACCAGAAGCCAAGCCTTTTCGCCAAAAGCAACGCCCGGTCAATGCTTTAATTGAACCCTTGATCTAGAAAGAGGTGCAAAAACTTTTATCTGCTAGAATAATATTTTCGTTTAGACATTCTACCTGGGTGGCTAATTTAGTTCATGTGCGCAAGAAGAATGGTGAGATCAGATTATGTGTTGATTTCAGGAATCTAAACAAGGCCTCTGAGAAAGACAATTATCCATTGCCTTCTCTTGATGAAGTATTACAAAAGGTTAATGGATCCCAGATGATGTCATTCTTGGATGGTTATTCTGGATACAATTAGGTCCTGGTTAGTCATGAGGATAGGATGAAGACTACTTTCACCACCAAATGGGGCACATTCGCCTACAGGAGGATGCCATTCGGTCTCATCAATGCTAGAGCTACTTTTCAAAGGGCAATGGATGTAGCTTTCAAAGATCTGATAGGAAAATGTATAATCATTTATGTAGATGATTTAACCATCTTCTCTAAGAATAGAGAAGACCATGTTGCTGACCTGGAAAAGGTTCTAAAGAAATATATAAGTTATGGTGTCTCAATCCAAAGAAATGTGTGTTTGGAGTATCTGAAGGGAAACTCTTAGGTCACATTATATCAGAGGAAGGGATATCTATAGATCCTGACTGAGTGGAGGCCATCTTGAAATTTACAAGGCCAGGCAACAAGAAAGAAATGAGATCCTTCTTTGGAAGGATCAATTTTGTTAGGAAATTTATAACAGGGTTTGCGGAGATCGTCAATCCTCTTAATGAAATGATGAAGAAAGAT
The DNA here is from genome assembly GCA_007115665.2 of Sequoiadendron giganteum. Classification (NCBI taxonomy): domain Eukaryota; kingdom Viridiplantae; phylum Streptophyta; class Pinopsida; order Cupressales; family Cupressaceae; genus Sequoiadendron; species Sequoiadendron giganteum. The sequence goes on along the minus strand of CM021101.1, from coordinate 369,335,084 downwards.
GCAAAAATTGAATGGAGTATTGAGGCTAAGTCTGCTTTCTCGTAGATTAAACAATCTATATCTGAGGCACCTATTTTGACAAGCCCAAATTGTCTAAAACCTTTCTATATCTATTCTTTTGCTTCTAACCATTCATGTGCAGCCGTTTTAACATAGCGAAGAGAAGAGGGTGAGGAGAGACCTATTGCCTTTATGAGCTCTCCATTTAAAAATGTAGAAGTGAGGTACCCACCACTAGAGAAACAAGCCTTTGCATTGGTATGAGCAGTAAAGAAGTTCAGGAATTACATACTTCGAAGTCAAGTAATGGCCATAGTTCCAGATCCAGCTGTGAAGTCTCTTCTAATGCAAAGTGAATTAGGAGAATGAAGAGGGAAGTGAATGGCAATCTTACAGGAGTTTGACTTAGAAATTCACCTGATGAAACTCGTTCGAGGGCAAGGTTTTTCAAAAGCGATGGCAGATGTGGACAAGAACATTACCTGTCAGCAGTACACTGTCCAATCATTTACTAAGGATCCCTGGTATATAGATTTAATTTTCTTCCTCAATAACAAATGTCTAGAAGGAATGAGTGCTACTCAGAGGAGAGCATTATGGATGAAGAGTGCTCATTACATGCTTAAAGGGGGATCTATATACAGAAAGAATTTTCAAGAAATTTACCTACACTATTTGGATCAGCAAGAGGCCAAGCATGCCATTTATGAGTTTAATGGAAGGCATGGAATGAGGCATGGGTCGACTGATGCTTTGGCTCATAAGATACTAAGATCAGGCTATTATTGGCCTTATGTATTTCGGGATGCACATCAACATGTCAGGACTTGTCATGTATGCCAAACTTCTGCACCCAGGGAAAGAAATCCTTAAATGCCTTTGCAACCAGTATATGAGGTAAGGCCATTTGCTCAATGGGCACTTGATTTTGTAGGTGTAATTAATCCTAAGTCTTTTGCAGGTCATAAATTCAT